>CM039131.1:4575770-4731608 GCA_022036555.1 Microstegium vimineum
AGCCAGCAGCCACCAACAGCCAGCCAAAGCTGGCCACCTTAGGCTACCGGCCGGCCATGGTGGCCAACCTTATCCAACAACGGGCCAAAGTCGTGCAACCACTCATCGAAGGCGTCTGGCCGACGAACCGTAGCCATAGCCGGTCATGGCCGCACGCTGGCCAGCCATGGCGACCATGCAGCTAGCCGCAACAAGCCGAAGCTGGCCACGGTAGGCTGCCGGCCGACCACGGAGGCCGCTGAGGTGACAAAACCTGGTGTTGAAGTCCCCGTGCAAACTCTCCAAAAACTAGTCGTTTCGTAGCAGTTTCCTGTGTTTCTCAGCCAACCGCACCCTCACCCCCTACTATACCTGAGGGGCATCCCCCCTCCCAGGAGTTCTGGTAGTTTTCAGGCCTCTGGGGTGCACAGTTTTGACTCTGACAGGGAAATCCACGTGATATCCAGTTTTACCAGGTTTTTGGCCAGAAACGCTGGTTTCGCTAACGAGCCGCCCGAAACTCGCTATTTTTCATGGATGGATCGAACCTTGGACTTTTCGTGTCGGGGCCCTATGGCCGGGTCCACCGGGCCCCATGGGCCTCCCCGGAGCTTTCGGGTCCCGCGGGCCAACTGTGGCCCGTTTGGGCCTACGCGCGACCCGTCGTGGCCCGTTTTTTGTCCGTTTTGCCCCGTGTTTTGGTCCTCCTCTCATATTTTTTGCCGTGCCATTGGCTTAGACTGAGTATCCCATCTTGCCCCACGTTACGGGGCCCGTGTCAGCTCGTTTCGCGTCGCTTAGCTTGTATTTTGGCCCGTTTCGGCCTCCCGTGGCCCGTTGTGGGGCCGTCATGAGCCGTTTTTATCCCGATGTCATACGACATGTTTCCCTTGACCCTGTTTCGTGTCCTCGTGAGGCATGATGCGTATGTTTCTCCTTGTGACTTGAGCGGCTCCTCGCCATCAACCTACCCGCCAACCAACCTGGCATATATATATATATACATACACCCATTGTGATCCGACTTGACCATCTTCGCCAATGTAATAAGCATGTATACATAACCCATATAGTGTGTGGTGTGTGGTGCAGTGGCACCTAGGTCGTGCGTACGCATGTAACCCAAGTGCGGCTATGTACGGGGTCCGTGGGGGAACCGCTGTTTTTCAGCCATCCTGACAGGCCGAACTGCTGTTTTTCGGCCGTTTCGACGGGGCGAACCGCTGTCGGGCTGGTGACTTCGTGCCTGGGTGGATCCGCTGTTTTTCAGCCATCCCGACGGGGCGACCTATTGTTTTTCGGCCGTTTCGACAGGGCGAACCTCGGTCGGGCGACGTCGGCCCGGTGACTTGGGCGGTCCACGGCTGGCTAGGTGAACCGCTGTTTTTCAGCCATCCTGACAGGCCGAACTGTTGTTTTTCGTCCATTTCGACAGGCCGAACCGCTGTCGGGCTGGTGACTTGGTGTCTGGGCGGATCCGCTGTTTTTCAGCCATCCTGACAGGCCAAGCTGCTGTTTTTCGGCCGTTTTGACAGGGCGAACCGCTGTCGGGCTGGTGACTTGGTGCCTTGGCAGACCTGTTGTTTTCAGCCATCCTGACAGGCCGAACCGCTGTTTTTCAACCGTTTCGACGGGGCGAACCGCTGTCGGGCGCCCTGTGACTTGGGCGACCCGTTGTTTTTCGGTCGTTTCGACGGGACGAACCGCTGTTTTTCGGTCGTATGAAGAGAGACCCGAATTGATAGAACTCACATTGCGCATACTCCCGTTGTTTTTCTGTTGTTTCGACGGGGCGAAACGCTATTCTACTTCCTCAGCGTCCGTCGGCCTACCCGAGAGCCCTGTTTCTGGCTAAGTGAATTTGAGTCCGACGGACGCTGTCCGACGGGTCGGCGTCGGACGCAGGGAGTGCATCCGTCAGCCTTCCAGAGAGGGCTATTTTTTAGCCAGACCCAGCCATGGGCGTCGGACGCTGAGGCAGAGCGTCCATCGCTCTTTCGAATGAATAGAAACTAACCGTTGGGCAGGGCGATGGAGCGTCTGTCGCCTAGGCGATGGAGCGTCCGTCGCCAACTTAAGTGGACTGTTTTCTTCAGCCCGAGGCAGTTTTTGTGGGAGGCTATTTATAGCCCACCCCTTGCCTTTCCACCTTGCCTTTGCTCATTTTAGTTGCTGAGTTGCTTGAGAAGGTTGGGAAGAGAAAAAAAGCCTTAGAGAGAGAGAGAGTGATTCGCGAATCCATCCATCGTCTTCTCTAGTTCATCCAAGAGTTCAAGTGTGCATCCACTCTAGTTGTGAGGCTTGATTGAGTCAAGTGAAGATAAATGCTTGTTACTCTTGGTGATCGACATCACCTAGACGGTCCGGTGGTGCTTCGGAGGAAGGTGATCGCCGGAGGATTGTCGGCGGTCCTTCTTCATCGACTTGTGATCAGTTGTGGGCGGTTCACCGAGCCGGAGTGGCGAAGAACCAGCCTGTAGAGAGCACTCATCCCTTGCGCGGGATTGAGGGGGAGCAATACCTTGCGAGGTGCTCCAACGAGGACTAGGGAGGAGTGTCGACTCCTTGATACCTCGGCAAAACATCGCTGTATCAAGAATCTCTTTCCCTCTCTCTTTCATACCGCATTACATTCCGCACTTGTTCTTCAATTCATATTAGAATTGTGTAGGGTATTTTCGTTTTCCTTGGCTTGCTACCGCTTTCATATTCTAAGGCACGCAATCGTTAGGCATGGGGTGATTGGCATTTGTTTAGAATTTCATATTTGTTTTAGAAATTTGAAATAAGCCTTTCACCCCCCTCTTGGGCATCTTGATCCTTTTAATTGGTATCAAAGCAAGGTTGCTCTTAAATTAGGCTTCACCGCCTAGATCAAGATGTCCCATGGGGATGGATCATCTCCCATGTTCGATGGAGACGACTTTCCTTATTGAAAAGTTCGTATGGAGGCCTATCTAGAGGCCGTGGATGTTGGCGTGCTCAAAGCCGCCACAAAGGGGGTTCTTACTTCGCGGAAGACCTGTAACACCCAAAAATTTGCTTGTTTTCGATATAGTTAAAAATGATTTATTAATGAATTGTGTGAGCATTTCATTTAGAGAAATAATAAAAATTTATTGAACTAAAATCAACTCCTAGTTTATTAACATGTGATGCATACATGCAGCGGCATATTTTAATTGTGATGAATGTGTTTGCAAAGCATTGTTCAAATGAGTTCAAACTGGATTTGAAAAAGGTTTTGGAAAACTTTGAAAAAGAAAAGCGAAAAGGAAAAACTCTCTCCCTCTGTTTACTGTTTTCGGCCGAAGGCCCGGTCCAGCCCCGCACTTCCTCTCTCTTTTTCCCCTGCGCGGCCCAGTCGCCTTCACAACTGCTGCGCAACGCTTGCCCTCCCTCTCCCACTGACAGCGGGACCCCGCGAGTTAGGCGCTCCTTCCCCAACCTCCCTCTTTTCTGTTTCGCACGAGCACGCGCGCGCGGATGCACCGAGAGTGGCAACCGCCCGCTCAAGCCCAGCTCCCACTCCGCTCACCTCGCTCCCACTCCCTCCGGTACTGCGCATTCGGCCGCAACTGTTTTGCCTCGTGCATGTCTAAAAAGGGATCGCCCCTCTCCTCTCTCCCCTTTCTCGCTTCTGTTTCATGGAGCTTAAGCACGCCGCCGCCGTCTCCAGGAAGGATGATCCGGAGCTTTAACGCCTCGGTGAGCCCTACTCCGAACTCCACGCTAGGTTCCTTGCCTTCTGGCTAACGGGAATTCCATTCCTTTCTCCTTCGGTGGCCGCAGAATGCTTGTCGGCGTGGTCGTGAAGCTCGCCGACCGCCGAAACACGTCAACTGCCTACCCGGTGCCGTCTTCGGACTCCTGACCGCATCGGTGAGCCCCGCAACCCCTCCCTCGTCCTTCTCGAGCTTTCAATTTTGCAAATCGTGACCCCTATGGCCCTGCCCGCGTGCACCGTACGCTGCCGGTCACAGCTTCCACGACGTTCGTCGTTCTCCCCCTCTCTGTGTTCAATTGGTGCCATCGTGATGATTGCCGGGAGCCCCTGTCTCTTGCCATGCCCTTGCTATGTCGAACCGTGGTCAAGAACACGGTGCTCGCACGAGCCGACAACCCTCCCGCCGGCGGCCATGCCTGCGGGTGGTCTCCCCTTTCCACCTAGCCGACAACCCTCCCGCCGCCGGCCATGCCTGCGGGTGGTCTCCCCTTTCCACCTCTGTCAACCAATAGCATAGTCTTGTTCGCTTTGCCCTCCTCTTTCTCCCCATGTTTTCGGCTTTCGAAACCGTGGCCGGGAACTCTGTTTCCGAGCGCTCCGGCGACCTCCTCGCCGTCGGGCATGGCGACTCCGTCGTGTCGGCCATCTTCTGTGGCCGGCTGATCCCCTCTCTTCTTCCCTCTTCTTTATCAGCCGTCCGATCTCCGATCTGTGGATGAGAAAAGAAGATACCCCTTCGCATGTCCTTTATGTTAAAGAGACCCACTTCTTTTCTTTAATCAATCCGCAGTCCCCAGCCAAATTCAATTTCAGAGAAAATGGAAATTCGATTTAATTCAAAATTAGTTTGACTATTCACAGAATTGCCACTGCACTGTTTTGCTTATAAAAACTGCGATTTAACTTTGATTTGAACGATTTGAATTGCGTTAGGTTCGTAATGAAATTCTATACACGTTAAGCCCTCTGTTAGAGCTGTTTGAAACATTTAAGTTTCGAGGTTAAGTTTAATTAATGGAAAATGCTTTTAGAGAGCTAGTTTAATTCATATCTTTCGCGTTTTAAATTCGTTTTTCGTGAAATTTGCGTTGAAATGTTCGTAGCAGTGCGTAGTACTTGTTTATAAACCTTTTATCACTGTTTACTGTTGCTGGTGTATTGTTCTAATAGTAGCCTTGTTTGCTTTGTATGTATGCCTTTGGAATGTGTGTTGTTGCAATGACGTGATCGAGTTCAGACGGTGAGGAGTTTGGTTGTGACCAGGAGTTCTTCGACCAGCAGCAGGACCAGTAGGTGTTGGAGAACCAAGGCAAGTATAACATGAGACTTACCTTGTTATCCTATTCACCATAATCATGTTTACATATGCATGTGTTTAATTTGATACCCGTAGTATGTTTCCCTAGTGTTGATACCTTTACCTTGACTCCTATGGGTTATGCATATGGGTAGATGGCTAGTGAAAATATAAATGATACATGATCCCTGACAAATGTTATAATACTTTGAATGAATTGGTGAACCTATTTATGACAATTTGGAACATAACCTTTTTATAACAACTCACTGTTGGCAAAAGCTGGGACTGACAGTGCAACCGTGAGAGCTACATGACTCTAGCTTTAACTCAGTAATAGGCTCTTTTCTAGCTGGTTAGCAGTTACCCGAAAGGGCGCATTAGGCTCTTGCCGAGCCGATTATAGTGCGGCCTCTGTCCGTTTGAGCGTAGGTTGCGGTCTTTATGCCACTCGGAAGGGGCGCTCTAATTCCCCTTGCCAATCCTAGCGGCCCTAACTTGTTAGACGAGATTCCATGAAAGGTTTCATAGTGTACCCCGCCCACTCACCTTGGCAGTGTTATGGGAGTAATTAACCCGGGCATTTGGGGCATCACGACTCACGGGTAAAGATGCACAACATCTGCACAGTGCTAAAAACTGATATATCAGTCGTGCTCTCGGATACGCGCGGCCCGGAAAACTGACGGATTAATTGTAATTAATTTGATGAACCTTTATGTTCTTATTGTTGCTATAATGATGATGCTTATGATTCACTTAACTTTGGAAATGATAAAAGTGGGATCATTTGGGGCTTAAGCATAACTTGATGTTACCTAATAAATAGAACTTGATTAACTAAAAGTGCTATATGCAGTAAGCCAGTGCCAACCCTTTTGAGCTTCATAACCCCATGTTATCTTGCTAAGTACGAAGAGTACTTACACTTGTTTTACTTTTCTATCAATTGGATAAAAATCCCGGATGGGTAACGGAAGTAGGAGGCTATGAGGACTATCCTGAAGATTTCTAGGCTTGGTCAACCTGTTGACCTTCCCTGTGAGATGGAGTTCCATGAGAGCTAGTTGTATCTTCCACTTGTTTTATATTTTTATGTAATGGATCTATGTACGCTATGTATTAAACTCTGTGATAATACTATGTAATTTGTGGACTTATGTGTGGATTGCTTCCTGGACACACATAATGTTATGCATCCTATTTCATCCTTGAAATTGGGTGTGACAAGACCCCTACTTTGAGAAGCACAATGCCAAGGCGAAGAATATACTTTTTTGCGGTATATGCAAGGATGTCTTCAACCGAGTGCGTAATGCCAAAGACGCATTTGAGTTGTGGACCACTATTTGTGCTCTTCACGAAGGCACAAAGAGTGAGCGTGAGGAACACTATCACTTGGTCATTGTTGGCACCTCTTAATTATCAATTCTAAGTGTCAACTAAGCAGAAGAAAGGATATATTTGCAAGACACCACCTAGACATAGGGTTTTAACTGACAGAATTCCACGAGTTTTGGTGTTTATCAGTTTCTGCAGGGAGACAAATACAAAAGAGCAAAATAGGCCCACAAGTAAGGATTACATAGACACATAACACCTTCAAACGAAAAAGAGTAATCTAGAAGATTCCTGAACCACCCCCGAGGAAGGAGGGCCCCACCTGTCAGCAGGGTACGGCGGGCGCCCCCCTAGGGCGGCCACCCTGGGCTGAGGACCAATCAGGTCCCGCCTCGCGGATTAGGGTTCCACCGTCTTTGAGGATCAATCTAACCCCTCCATTAAGGTCGGTTTGATCCGACGGCTGATGATCATTTGAGGGGGCTATATAAGGAGGACCCCTGCCCCCTGGCAAAGAGCAATCCATTATTCATTTACATATTTTCCAGAGAGGATTCGCTAGAGAGGATCCCTTATGGATCTATTCTCTAGGGCTTAGCATTCAAGATAAACTATCCTTAGTTTCTATGTGAGATTAGAGTTTACTCTTCTAGATTGAGAGAGTTAGAGTGGAGGTGTGGATTGGAGGAAGCCTAACCTGTCGGTGTCTCCTCTCCAGTTTGTATCGACGGGATCAAGTCTCCTAACCCGAGGCATTCTCCTAGGATTTCTTTGGTATTTCGACTTCTAATTCTAGTAAGTTCTCTGTTTTATTATTCCTTGGTTTGTGAGTTTACTTTATTCTCTTTGCGTAGAGAGTAGGGAAAACATCTTTAGCATAAACGTGGTGTTTGAGCTAAGATACTCATAGATATCCCCTATCTAGTCGGATCTGTGGTAGTAGCTCGGAACGTGACAATTCTGTAGATACCTTTGGAACCCACAATGTCGTTAGAAGGATCGATAGGGTTTATAGGCCGCGTGCTAAGAATCCTCTGAGGTGTCTCTTATCACGACGGTTCTCCCCAATAGAATAATAACACATATCTTGCATAGACTAGAACGAGAGTGCTGTTGCGGTCTTCTCTAATCGCTCATATCAAAATCACCTTGTTTATAGCCTAAAGGTTAATAGCGTAGATTTGGTTAGTCAGATGCACCCTTTCTCCCTGTGGATAAATAAATTACGATACTCTGGATAATCTCCTGGGTGAAGTGCTCACTGGTATCCGTGCGCTTGCGGATTACTTCCTAGTGATTTCTCTGTTTGCGTTAACAAATATCAACAAACATTTCTGGCACCATTGACGGGGAGAAATACGGTTTGCTGAGATAACCTTGAATCTTGCTATTTTCTTGTATATATACTTTTATCTTCTCTTATCTTTTTCATATTCCTTATTTCTTACCATTTCTATCCTTATGGAAAATCTAAATTCCACACTCATCTATCAATTTTCTACACCCACGGAGACCGAGCTATTACCATGGGAGTCATCACAACCTATCCAAAATCCCCAATTTAGGTTGAGTCCGCGGTTGATTGCAATGATTCAAAGCCTATCCTTTTCAGGAAAGGAAGACGAAAACCCTTACCTTCATATTCGACATTTTGAGTAAACATGTGACTGTCTTCGCATAGAAGGCATATCTGATAAAACTTTACGTTGGAAGCTTTTTCCTTTTTCTTTAAAAGGAAGAGCTAAACAATGGTATAATCAGAAGGTAAGTCAACAACAAGGAGATTGGGGATGGTTAGATTTTTATCCCATCACCCAAATCAGCGACCTTAGAGTCAAGGTTCTAACCTTCAAACAAGAAGAGAACGAATCTTTAGCTTATTCCTGGAAACGTTTTCTTGAGCTTTTAGAATCTGGACCACACCTTAGCATTGAAAGCCCTGTTCTTCTTCAACATTTTTATAAAGGTCTGCGAAGAAAGGATAGAGAGTTGCTAAACACCACATCTGGAGGTTCTTTCTTTCATGTACCATCTATAGAAGCAAAATTAACCTTAGATAGTGAAGGACCGAGAACGGCGACCAGAGGGTGGGGGGGGGGGTGAATGGGAGCCTCAAATTTCTCTCGAAATATCCAGGCCACTCTTCCCAAAAACAACCCCAGCAAGCAAGCTTACTCAAAAAGCAAGATCACAACCCTAGAGAGGGTGGATACCTTTGGTGATGACCAAGAGGTACAACGGATCTTCCGGAAACCAAAAACTCAAACCGAGACACCGATAGTGAGGCTCTCAAACCCTATGGAGAAGAGAAGAAAGCTCACCCAAAAATACTTATCAGAACTGGTCTCAAAAGTGCTTCATCAAGTTCCATGCGTGATTACGAAACCAACGCAACAAATGGAACTCAATTCAGAGTCCGGACGAGGGAGAAACGGCCAAAATAGTGAGCGAGAAAAATCCTGAAAACCTTGCTGGAAGGGCGACGGACGGTGGGCGATGGACGGTCCATTGGGCGACGGACGGTCCGTTGCCAGAGTCCATTGCAGCGATGGACGCTGGGCGATCGACGGTCCGTTGGGCGATGGACAGTCCGTTGGCAGAGTCCAACGCACCCAGAAAAATCAGCCCCTACTGGAAGGGCGACGGACGCTCGGCTAGGGAGCGGGCAGCGTCCAGACCCTGTGTCTGAGCATCCAACACCCCCGAAAACTACGCAGAGAACGCGGAAATCATTTTTCTCTCCTCCAAATCTTCCCAAAACCTACCCAAATGATCTCCATCTGCAACCAAACTTTGTAGGAATGATCCTAGTGCAGTTGGGGAAACAAAAGAATCATCGCTCAATTTGGTTTGGATTGAGAGGAAACAAAAGATTTGGGGGAAAAACTCAAGAACGAAGAACACCACAAAGAAATCACCCGATCTACGCACTCGTGAGGTTTGAGGAGAATTCCTTCAGTGTAAAGATGCTCCTCATGATTACGAACAACTTGGTTCAATCGGTTTTGCAAGAACTACTCCATAGGGAAAAAAACTCAACTCGGGATCAAAGGAGAACAAAAAGCAAAACGCGAAGAACACAAGCAAACCGGAGACTCGATTACGAAATCAAAGACACCATGGCTTACAGAGGGTAAGGCCTCCGATTCCCATCGAAAAAAGTGCAAATCCTTACAAAGGTTGGAGAGATCAACCTAGGGACCTCATGAACTAGAGAGAGGGTAGAGAGAGAGAGAGAGTTGGGGCAAATGATTAGGGTTCAAGAGGTAGGATGAGGATACCCCTTCATACCCTATTTAACGGGCTTTGACTATTTCCCAAAGACCCCCTAGATACATGAGTGAACTACCTAGCCTAAGCATTGCAGTCCAAGCTCTGGAAAATATCTTCCTCGATTTGAATGGATGGCCCAGCTTCCTGCCAGGAGTTGCCGTCGCCTCGACGCAACCTCTAGGATTCCGCCACATGCCATCCCTGCTTCCTCGGAAGCTCCGCCTAGGTTTTGAGGCCCAAACCCAGGAAACCCGCCACCGGTAGCTTTGGGCTCAACTACTGAACCCCGAGTTTTGAGGCCCAAACCACCAAACCGCTCAACATGAGCCACCTTGTCTTCGCCCGGTCGGACTCTGAGTCCCATGAGCCTCCGCTCGACCCGCTCGTCCACCATGTTGACTTGGTCAACTTGGTCTACCTCCATGTCTTCTCGCGCTCACCGGTGCCAAGTACTAGCCACCACAGCTAGTCCGCCAGTGCCCATGGTCCCTCAGTCTGAGTCCCGCTTTCGCCCTTCACCGCTCTCAGTCCATCGACATGACAAGACTCTACTCGACCTTTTCCATACCATTGACCACTGCCACTAGGCATAGCACCTGCACACCACAAGCCGATAAACAGGCACACATTTGCTTTCACAAAGGTTAGAAGTAAGCCACTCAAATTGAAATGCTCAAGTGTTGGACGATCACTCATCACAAAACTGAACTACATGGGTACTTATCCACCATGTGTTTGCAGATAGAATCCTAGATGCTGAGTTGAATAATACCCTCCATGAAGAAACTCACGAAGCTGAAGACAATACCTTGCCAGATCCAACATCCACTTCGGCTATCCCAAGTTCTGAGCCTAAAAAGGAAGAAATTCCACCACCTAATTTCATGCTGGATATAGATCCCGATCTTTTCACTAATTTCAGAAATATTTCCAACTACCTCTCTATTTCAAAACCCCAAAATCATCACCTTAGCAACCATATATACCAAATGCCAGACAAAAGCATTTTGAGATAGCTTGTATCAATCATAAGTAGCGAATGGTTAGAAGAATCAGAGCTTTCTTTTTATGTGATCCGTTTGGATTCACCTTCTATTCCGATACGCTGTGCATTCAATTCAGATCAATTTGATGCTCTCTATAATCCTGTTGTGGGGTTCAATATCATGTCATGTCTAAATCACTTGCGCATGAATTATTGGGCAAATTGACTTTAACCCCAACAACAAAGTTCATGAAGAATCTTGACGGACATATAGTCCCCAGTCTTGGAATTTTACATGTCCTACCCATTATGGTAGATGGTGCCATGGTTCGTTTGAACTTCTATATATTTGATACATGGGACCACGACCTCTTGCTAGGACAACCTTTTAGAAGACTTCTTTATGAAGGACAAAATGGGAAACTAAACATTTCCTTTGGAAAGAGTTTTCAAATCCCAATGATAATCTCTCATTCTTTGAACTACAAAACTGAATCATATCTTTTACCTGATCCTATTGAGGAAGTAAAAACTGCTTCTCTAGAGCTTTTCAATGAACCAGATTTAGAAGAAGATGCTCCTTTCTTCATAGAAGAAGAAGATGACCCTTCTGAACCGGAACCCTTAGATGAGTTTGCAGAAACGCCTAGACCTCCTGTAGAGCTTAAACCTCTACCACCCGGTCTTACGTATGCTTTCCTCAATAATGATCCAGAGTCTCATATAATCATAAGTGATAAACTCACTCAGGAGCAAACTCTGCGCTTGATTGCTGTTCTAGAAAGACATCGTTCAGCCTTTGGTTACTCACTCCAAGATCTCACTGAAATCAATCCTATAATTTGTACTCAACACATTCCTACAGATCTTTCTGTTTCACCTTCTCGAGAGCCCCAACGAAGACTCAATAACGCGATGAGAGAGGTAGTTAAAAAGGAAGTTTTAAAATTGCTGCACGCAGGGATTATATATCCTATGCCGCATAGTGAGTGGGTAAGTCCAGTGCAAGTTGTGCCTAAGAAGGGAGGCATGACTGTTGTCACAAATGAGAAGAATGAGCTGATTCCGCAACGCACCGTCATAGGCTGGCGGATGTTTATAGATTATAGAAAATTAAACAAAGCTACAAAAAAGGATCACTTTCCTTTACCTTTTATAGATGAGATGTTATAGCGGTTAGCCAACCACTCGTTCTTCTGTTTCTTAGATGGATATTCAGGGTATCACCAAATCCCGATCCATCCTGATGACCAAAGCAAAACCACCTTTACATACTCCTATGAAACTTTTGCTTATCGTAGAATGTGTTTTGGGCTATGTAATGCTCCAGCCTCTTTTCAAAGATTTATGATGTCTATATTTTCTGACATGATTGAAGATATTATGGAAGTTTTCATGGATGCTTTCTGTGTTTATGGAAAAACTTTCGATAATTGTCTTGAAAATCTAGATAGGGTTTTGTAAAGATGTGAACAAAAACATTTAGTCCTTAATTGGGAAAAATGTCATTTTATGGTCAAAGAAGTAATAGTGCTAGGACACCTAATATCTGAAAGAGACATTGGGGTAAACAAAGCTAAAATTGAAGTAATTGAATAGTTACCTCCGCCTGTAAATGTGAAAGGAATAAGAAGCTTTCTTGGTCATGATGGTTTTTATCGAAGATTTATAAAAGATTTTTCATTTATTGCTAGAACACTAACTCTTTTGCTAGACAAGGATGCTCCTTTTATATTCGATGATGCTTGTTTAAAAGCTTTTGAATTATTGAAAACAGCGCTCGTCTCTACACCAGTCATTCAACCCCCTGATTGGTCTCTACCTTTGAAATCATGTGTGATGTAAGTGATTATGCTGTGGGGGCAATTTTGGGACAAACTAACGATAAGAAGCATCATGCAATATCTTATGCTAGCAAAACTTTGACAGGACCTCAACTTAATTACACAACCACTGAAAAAGAGCTCCTAGATGTTGTCTTTGCTCTAGATAAATTTAGATCTTATTTAGTAGGAGCCAAAGTAATTGTTTATTCTGATCATGCTGCTTTAAAATATATGCTCACTAAAAAAGATGCTAAACCTTGTTTAATAAGATGGATCCTGCTGCTCCAAGAATTTGACTTAGAAATAAAAGATAAAAGGGGAGTAGAAAACCTTGTTGCAGATCACTTGTCTAGAATATATTTTAAGAATCCGCAGGAACTACCCATTGATGATTCACTCCGGGACGACATGCTCTACGGAATCAACAGATCCGACCCCTAGTATGCAGATATTGTTAATTTTATGGTTTTAGGATACGTACCTCCAGTAGGAAACAAAAGAAAGCTTATTCAAGAGAGTCGTTCACACATATGGGATGAGTCATACCTTTTCCATGTATGCTCTGATGACTTACTCAGGAGATGTGTGACTATTGAAGAAGGAATAAAGATCATTTAAAGATGTCACTCATCACCATATGGAGGTCATTATGGAGCATTCCGCACACATGCAAAAATTTGGCAATGTGGATTCTATTGGCCAGCAATGTACGAAGACACTAGAGAATTTATCCGAAGATGCGGGCCATGTTTGAAAAGAGGGATGCCATGTTTGAAGAGTGATAATGGCACTCAAGGGATGCCATGCCACTCACCAACAACAAGACACGACATGTTTTTAAAAGATGTTCCACTCTTGTGTGATAATGAAAGTGCCGTAAAACTTGCTAACAACCCGGTTCAACACTCTCGCACCAAGCACATAGATATTCGCCATCACTTTCTTAGAGATCATGTGGCTAGGAAAGAAATATCACTAGTTGGAGTTAAGAGCGAAGATCAATTGACAGATATCTTCACAAAACCACTCGATGAAGCAACCTTTTGTAGGTTGAGAAGCGAGTTAAATGTGCTTGATCACTCAAACTTCACTAAAAAATGATCTTGTGTGAACCAATCATGCATCATGTGTAATATAACTTGTTTAATTTAGTAATGCACATAGGCTTGGCTAACGCGGTTAAGATAACCACCCTCAAAGCGTGTGACAAAGCTTAACCGTGGTTTAAACTTGCAAGCAACCTAGATTCAAATTCAATGTATTACATAACATATGCTTGTGTTGCTTGTCATTTCTTTTCGGTTAAGTTTGAGCATCCTCTAGGTTCACCACTTAGGGGGAGCATTCCAAGCTCAAGATGTTCCTATACCCCTCTTGTGACCCTATGATGTCTCCTTGGAGCTTCCATTCGAATATTTTGAACTAAAACCTAAATGTAAGCCTATGGCAAACTACATGCAAATGAGAGTTTGAGAGATGGTTCTCATACCAAGTCCAATCAGGTGTTATTTGGATCTTATTGGGATTGGGACTAGGTTGGGAGAAAGAAACAAAAATCAGATTTAAAAAATTATTTGAAAAACGGCGTCGGACGTTGCGTCAGACGCTCGGCGCTCTATGCCTCAGCGTCCATCGCGATCGTCCGCACATAAAAGTCGCCCATATAAGGGGCGACGGACGCTCCCCAGTGTCCGTCGTGTAAATGTGTTGTGGCGCTTCAACACCCTTTCTGTAAGCCCGACGAACGATGCCATCGGACGCGCCCAGCGTCCGTCGCCCTCCGACGAAGCGTCCGTCGCTCGGATTCGGAGCGTCCGTCACGGACTTACATGGCATATATTGTTTTTGAAAACCCCCTTCTTCTCCGACGGTTTTTAGTCTCTTTCTATACACCGCGCCACCGTGTCTCTGCCCTAGCCACCACCTGCGCCGCTCCCTCGCCACTCCAGCCCTTACTAGAGCTCAGCGTCGCCGCCCGCTGTTCCTTCCTTCCCGCTGGCTAGACGCTGTGCCGCCCTCCTTCCTACCCTCTGCGCGTGCATTTTCAGCCACGCAGAGGTTCCTTTCTCCTCTTTGGAAGAAGCACCTCATCTGCTGAGGATCTGCTGTGCTCTCCTCTCAAGTTTAGCAGAGGTGATTTTCTTCCCTCCTCTTTGCTCTCTAATCTCAGTCTTTTTAGGGTTTGTGATCTTTTCCAGCAGTAAAAACCCATCCAAAACTCTCTTTCAATTCACTCTCCCATGTTAGGTTGCAGATTGAGACTGATTGCTCGAGGGTTCTCTTCCCTTCTCTTGTTCTGTCACTTGATCAGAGGTATCCTTTGGCAGTTTCGATTATATTCTTAATTTCTTATCTAAATTAATTCTTCTAATTAGATCCTCACACCTCTAGCTATATGCTTATGGTTATATATCTGATCTATTTGTCGTGCAGCGAGGCAGTTGGTAGTATCAGTAAACTCGGGGCAAAGCCTGCGAGTACGGAATGAGGCAAAGCCTCGAGAGTGACAGTCTACGGCTTCCGGAGCCACTCTTGTAGAGTTTGGGATTTGTTAGAGGATTGATTGCAGATTATTCAGTGACAGAGGTTTGATCAGTTGGGGAGTGCTTGTCACTGGCAGTTTGACTCTTGATTCTTCTCGTGCCCTGCAAATGGCCCAGACGAAGAACGCCGACCTTGTCCCCGGTATTGGTGGTGACCCTCCACCTCCACCGCGTCCACCCACTGATCTGGGGAAGGGCAAGCAGAAGAAGATATCCAAGAAGAGGAAGAGGCCGCTGATGGACCCAGACTCAGTGGTAGCTTTGGCAGCAGCAGAGGCCGCAAAGGTAGTTGATCAGGGTGGACGTCGCGCCGACTTGAGGATCGGTTCCTCTCCTCGCAGTGGAGCGCGCCGTGAGTCCCCCTCGCGTCCAGAGACAGAGCCCGTAGAGGCTACAGAGGAGGTTGTGGAGATAGAGCAGGATGAGGAGACCCAGCAGGTTGGCACCACAAGCCACTCCTCAGTACAGGAGTTGATGGCCCGACAAGTTACTCGTTCTCGTGGGTCAGGTCAACCCAACAGTCCACCTAGACACGGTTTGCCAGATCCAGTGAGACACCAGGTCAGAGCCCTATCGGCGAAGTAGATACAGACCCTGAGGTTCACCAACTTCCACACTTGGTTTCCACCTCAGAGAGACCTTCGAGTCGGTCGAGACTTCTACACTACAGTGCACGAGGATTTCTATCGGGGCTATGTCGAGACCGATGCTCCACTTCGCGCACACAGAGTGTGCCCATTTCAGCGTATAGAGAGTGTCGATGGTCTAGATATTGCCCAGCACCTTCAGGACCTACAGGGCTTGACCGGTTTACTCGGATGTGCTAGCACCTACCAGGAGGACTGGGTGCGTCAGTTCTACTCCTCACTGAGGATTTCATCTGACCACAAGTTCTTCGACTACGGATTCAGAGGTCGTGACTATAGGGTCACTGCTGCCAGGTTCAAAGAGATTTTTCACCTGGAGCCCTCTGAGACGAGGATACACAGTTTGTGCTACAGTCGCCAAGAGGCACCATGTTTCCCTCACGATGGCATAGTACCGTCGATGGACTTTATGCGGCCTTGCTTCCTGCAGCCGTTCGGAGAGGGATCCAATCGCACACCATGAGACCTCACACCGCTTTCTCGTACTCTCCACGAGACGCTGAGGCGTACCATCTTACCCCGAGTAGGAGTCCGTGACACACTTACCCGCTTGCAGTTGTGGCTCCTAGCTCACGTCATGAGGATGGAAAAGTTTGACATTTGGGATCTGATTGTCAGTGAGATGGAGGACATCATCACCGCAGGTTTCAGAGGACACTAGCAGTTGCAGTATGCTTATTGGATATCCTATCTGATGATCTCTAGGATCGGGTCACCTTCACTACTTACCACTCTCACCTGGTCAGCTAATGTGTTCCAGAGTACCAGATGAGCTAGTTGGTCATTCATGGTAACTTACCTCGTCCTAGTCGCGCTAACCTCCTAGACACACGACAGACAGAGATTCCTCCACTATCTGATGAGTAGCAGGATGCTATAGTTGAGAGGCTTGCAGCTGCAGAGTTGATAGATCTCGATGCTGAGATAGATGTTGCAGCCGACGACACCTACAAAGAGGACTTGGCCTCTGACAGCTCAGATGACGACTATCGGCCGATCCCCGAGTACGTTCCCAGGTCTCACGACCATGAGGCCGGTGGGTCAGGAGCAGCTCTAGCCTCAGGGACTTCAGAGGTTACTATACTCACCATCGTTTCGAGGATGCAGGAGGAGCAGAGCAGACAAGCAGAGGAACAGAGGAGGCAAGCTGAGGAGGTTTAGAGACTCACTGCCCAGTAGCTAGCAGCTCAGGCACATGCACATGATTGGTAGGACGAGTTCCAGATGCAGTTCTTGGCCTTCGAGAAGTAGCAGGCCGAGGTATAGCGATAGAAGACCGAGTTACTTAGCCGGTTCCTTGGTTCCATCTTCGGACCGTCTGTCACGCCACCACTTGCACTACTAGACACCTCCCAGCAGCAGTTCACCTCACAGGCTCAGACACCTCCAGTGGTGATGCCGACTCCAGCGTTACAGCCCAGCGGGCTTCAGAGTCAGGCACCAGCCTCGCCTGTGTTCCAGATGCCGATGACCCAGGTGTCATCGTGGCTAGCTTCCCCGGTGACTTTCAGACCGGATTCACTCCTACTCGGGGGGCTACCATTGAGGAGGCTACTCGAGACCTGACAACGTCGTATAGAGAGATCACCGGAGAGGACTCACCGGTCAGAGCAGCTCCAGAGACATAGGCTACAGAGGTCTGTCCTCCACCAACAGGCACCCACCTGTCTTCAGTCATTTCATCGGAGGTTGGACTAGACTGCTCAGCTTAGACCGTCACTACTCTACCTCTTGTTGCTCTACAAACAGACGCTACTACATTCACATCAGAGGTCGTTGAGTCAGAGGCACCGGCTCAAACAGAGGGTCAGTTGGCAGAGGATGCAACAGCAGTCACAGTGGCAGTGTCCTCACCGCTTCATACTCAGGGACAGCCAGCAGAGCTTGTTGCAGCAGTTACACTTGCAGCCCTGGCAGCGACTCCGTCTCATCCGCCTCGTGTTTACTCACATCGGGTGCCTGGGCCCGCTACTTCAGAGGCAGGACTGTCTGAGGCTCTAGTTCAGATAGCTACTCAGTCTGAGCCTCAGGGGGAGTTAGGAGAGACATCTACATCTTCTGAGTTCGGAGCTCCTGCTCCAGAGGTCACCCTAGCTAAGCTTACACCGGTAGAGTCAGATCTAGATGATGAGTCAGATGATTCAGATCTTCAAGACTTCATCATGCTCGATCGCAAGGCTGCAGCTACCTCGGCTCCACCCCCAGCTCCAGATACTTAGTGTTGGTGCTAGACGCCAAATGGGGAGAGAGGTTCGAGTATATCAGAGATAGGGGGAGAGATGTGAGATAGGGGATTTGCTTCTTTGTGTGACTTTATTTCCCGTAATCATGTCATCATGTTTATCTTACTTGCATTTGTCTATATGTGTGATGCTTGATGTTTCTGAGATACTTGTGCTTGTGTGTGACAAACTCTTATGCTTTCACTAATATATCTTGTGAGTTGTCACGAGGTTCATGATATGTCTTTGTGATCTTATGGTAATTGAGCTTCTGCGCCATACTCTGATACATGCTTGAGAATATCATGAGGTACTCCGGTTCTATTTCATATTCATTTGAGTACCATGTGTGTGGCTTGGCTAGGATGAGCAAGTTTCATTCACTCTTTTTCACTAACTCTTGCTCAATCCATCCAAGTCACTTGAAATCCTAACCATTCATCTCTTATATCTTATACTCGGGGATTATTGTCGTCAATCACCAAAAAGGGGGAGATTGAAGAATCATGGCCCTATTGGTTTCGGTGATTAACGACAAGTAAAATATTATTGTGGCTAATGTGTGTTTTGCAGAGGCTATGCGTAGCTTAGCCATAGTAATCAATGTGAATGGGCATCAATGGTTATCACTTAGCCCCCAAGATGGATATCGTTTCAGATTTCAAAGAGACATGATGAAGACCCTAGACTGATAGGCTAAGTGTCATAAGGAGATGAAGGACACTTAGTATAGATAGGGCTTTATTTGATCTTTGACCGTACTATTAAGAGGGGTTGAGACTAGTAGCTTGACTTAGGAGAGCTTCATGACTTAGGTGTGGTGCACACTTGACTTCCTTAGCTCTAAGCAAGCCTATGGTGACCGTAAGATAGCCTAGAACAACTTCCATATTCATCGCGACAAAAAATGAAGTTGAGAGGGTTGAGTTCTGAGCGACGGATGTTGGAGACCGTGGCGTCGAACGATGTCCGTCGCAACAGACAGAGGTGTCGGACGCTGGGGTGTCAGCCCCCGAGCGTCCGTCGGCCTACCCGAGAGCCCTGTTTTTGGCTGAGTGAATTTGAGTCCGACGGACGCTGTCCGTCGGGTTGGCGTCGGACGCAGGGAGAGCGTCCATTGGCCTTCCAGAGAGGACTGTTTTTCAGCCAACCCCAGCTAGGGGCGTCGGACGCTGAGGTAGAGCATCCGTCGCTATTTCGAATAAACAGAAACTAGCCGTTGGGCAGGGCGACGGAGCGTCCGTCGCCTAGGCGATGGAGCGTCCGTCGCCATCTTAAGTGGACTATTTTCTTCAGCCCGAGGCAATTTTTGTGCGGGGCTATTTATAGCCCACCCCTTGCCTTCCCACCTTGTCTTTGCTCATTTTAGTTGCTGAGTTGCTTGAGAAGGTTTGGAAGAGAGAAAGAGCCCTAGAGATAGAGAGTGATTCGCGAATCCATCCATCCTCTTCTCTAGTTCATCCAAGAGTTCAAGTGTGCATTCACTCTAGTTGTGAGGCTTGATTGAATCAAGTGAAGATCAAGGCTTGTTACTCTTGGTGATCGACATCACCTAGACGGTCCGGTGGTGCTTCAGAGGAAGGTGATTGGTGGAGGATTGTCAGCGGCCCTTCTTCATCGACTTGTGATCGGCTGTGGGCGGTTCACCGAGCCAGAGTGGCGAAGAACCAACCCGTAGAGAGCACTCATCCCTTGCGTGGGATTGAGTGGGGGAAATACCTTGCGAGGTGCTCCAACGAGGACTAGGGGGGAGTGTCGAGTCCTCGATACCTCGGCAAAACATCGTCGTGCCAAGAATATCTTTCCCTAGCTCTTTCATACTACATTACATTCCGCACTTGTTCTTCAATTCATATTAGAATTGTGTAGGGTGTTTTCACTTTCCTTGGCTTGCCACCGCTTTCATAGTCTAAGGCACACAATCGTTAGGCATGGGGTGATTGGCATTTGTTTAGGATTTCATATTTTCTTTAGAAATTTGAAATAAGCCCAATTCACCCCCCTCTTGGGCATCTTGATCCTTTCAATACCGACTTCTTCCCATTTCCATTCAGGTATCTTCATTGGTTGTAATAGACCTGCGGGTCTCTGGTGTTCCGCCTTAACTCGCTGACATGTATCACACAAGGCCACTATGTTGCACATCTCTCTTGAGTCCATAACATCCGTACTTCTCCTTCAGATCTAGGTACATCTTGGTACTTCCAGGGTGTATAGAATAAGCAGACTCATGAGCTTCTCATAGAATTGCATCACAAATAACTTTTGACTCTGGCACACATATTCTCTTACCAAACCATAAGGTTCCATTTTCATCCATACGAAAACCAGGTGCCTTACCAATCACTATGTTTCTGTCACGGAACCGCCCAACATATAAGAGCACTAGTGTAATGGTCATTATTTCTGACGACACTGTCACACTAGAGCCCATATAAGCACGGTAGTCCTTGAAATCTTGAAGGATCTCAAACCACAATAAGTAACAACCCGAGATCATACACTAGATTCAGTAACCGCACATCCACAGTGATAAGTTCGAAACGAAATAAATATTACAATCGAGTTTAAAGAAGTGTTATTACAACACCAAGTTCAAATCAATGTAATGGAAGTCTTGTTTTCACAAACACCCATTGCAAACTGTTTTTCACAAACACCCGTTACAACACCAAGTTCAAATCAATGTAGCCATGTCTAGTACAGTCCCATCAAAAGCAACAAGGAGAGACATCAGAATTCACCATTGCCCATGGCCTTCACTCATCATCACACGCAGGGTAGAGTCACGCCTGACAATAGCTAGAATAGACCATACCATCTGCAAAAAGGGTAAAGAAACCCTGAGTACTCAATTGTACTCAGCTAGACTTACCCTACAGAGAGATAGATATATAACCATAGACACTTCAAGGATTATGCAAGGCTTTAACAAGTGGATCTAATGAGGTAGCATACTTTTGCATAAAAGAGCAGCACTAATTACTCATGTATTCTCATAGATATAAAACATTATTTGGCAGGAGATTAAGTAACATTAATCAGATCTCATTAGCACATATACTAGAGCAATCACTGAGTTATCAAACAATAATAACCATATTGTGCTTGGATAAAACCACATAACCATCTTTTGGTTACTTATTAGAGTTCAGGTTTCTAGAATGGGAGGAAGCTCTTTCAAGTTTCTCACTGATGGAGAGAGACCGCAATTCGAATCAAATTCCTATCCAGCTGGAGGTTTATTCCTCAATCACACCCAAGTATGCCTACCGGCACAGTTATGCGGGTCACCTTCACTATCGTTCGGGTAGCCCGCGGGTCCCCAATTACACGCATGAGTAGCGACTCACGGATAGCCAGGTTGCTCAAGTAGATCCTGCCCACGGTCCAGGCCAGGTATCTCAGGCCATACTTGCCCACAACTAGTATGCCGCTCGCGGTCTTCATGACCCAACTAGGAGGGGATTCTGGCCCAAACCCACCGAGTTAGGCTTCGCAGTCGAAACGAGTTATTCGGCCAGCTATGAAGGAGCCATGCGTTCAATCTTGGCAGATGTCCAACCTCGATCCAGTGCCTAGCGAGACAGGCAGAGAGAACCCGCTCACAAGACCTCCAAGTCAAGTGGCTCACATAAACCTTGTCTGCCCATTCTTGATTTATTACTTCCACAAGGTTATTTTCCACGATAGCAAATATAGCCAACCGTGACCAGCATCCTATCATTGTGGGGGATGATAGACCACCCACAATACCGGTCTAAGCATGGCTAAGAAGAGGTTGCGATCCTGAGCCTACAAGGTTCTTTTTGTTGGACAAGGGAGATATAATGCAGCAAAGGGTTTCATTCCAAATCCTACTACTTAATGCACAAGCAAGTGGTTGTATTGTAAGTAAAATACTTTGAAATAGGATAAGAAAGGTGGATGATGCTCCGGGGCTTGCCTTTCACAAAGGTGGAGGGAAGGTGGTTTGGGCACTCAGGAAGGTCAGGGCCCTGTTCTCCTTCTTCTGGAACTTCTGGAGCTTGAATCTCCGGTGGGACTCCTCCTTCCAGCTCCCCAAACTCCGATAGTGTCACTCCCTCTGGCGATCCTGGATGCATGTATACATGTATGATGATCCAACATATATGACAAGTCATATACTAGAAATGAGACATGCCTAATTCATATGAATGAATGCTTATGATGAATGTAAAATGCAACACTTTATATCATTGACCGAATATGTGCAAATCTCTTCGTCTGTAGAGAAGTTAACACTTACCCTTCTTTATTAACCTGTAATAGAGCTTCTCCTTTGAGGTAAGCTCTCTTACACCTGCACTTAAACAAGTTTTATGATTTAAGTCACTTACTTAACTTACCCAAGGCATACACCACTTATAACATTCACAACATGTCATACAAACACTTAAAACAACAGCTAGAAGAAAACTGTGTAGATGGAGCTACACACAACCAAAAATTACAAACTTGGACAGTCTGGAAAGCCCATGAAATGTTCTACAAAACAGACACTTTAAGCAAAGCTATTTTGAAGAAACAGGAAAACACAAAATTTAAAGCTGAACTTGTAAAATATGCTCAGGTTAAACTAAATAGGTTATGGCTGTGAAAATTTAACACTAGATAGATCAGCAAGTTATCTACAACAAAGTTAATTATAGATACTGCTGAAACCAAACATAATTAGCTCAAACAATTCTAGCAAGAAAACATGTCCCAGCTGTTTTAACAGATTCCAGATAGCCCTTGAGATAGCTATAAAGCTTTTAACCAACATTCCAAAAATCATGATAAAATTAGACAAGCCATACTACATAAATATCTACTACTTTGGTATTCATAACATCAACAGCAAACATACATAACCCAGGGTTAAAATTACATTTTTGCTGGTGATGAGGAAACAAGCACACTTAAAGCATTTATTACTTAAACAATTTGAAAAGTGTAAAACAACAGATTTCATATTGTTCTTAGCTTATACTAAGCAAACAACACATGTATAAACACTACCAAGCATAGCAAACAAATATAACTTAGCTTAGCCATTTAACAAGGTTGCATTTACTTAATTAAGCATTTAACCAAAAGGTCTACAACATACAACTAAATTAAATGTTACTGGCACTTTAACATTTTTCATGGAAAGTGCATGCTGAGACAAGCTCAACAAAACAAGAACCATGATTTTAGCACATACCCAACTCAAGATATAAATTAAACAAGTTAAACTTAGCATATAAAGCTTGATGTCCACTTTTATTAAAACAACACAGAAGAACAGTAACAACAGGTTATATAACATTTTTCCTACATATAGAAAAACATAACAAAGATAACACAATAGGTTTCACATTTTTGGCATTTTTCTGGAATTAGTTATGCACTTCCAAAGTTAGCAAACAAAACTGAAAAACACTTAGAGCCTATGACACGCGAGACCCACTGGTCAGCTTCTTCCCCACAGAGCCGACTGCACTGGAGGTGCTCGACCCTTGGTCCTTCGCTGGCGGTGAGGTCTCCGGCTTAACCAACCCCACTGTTGTGTTCTTTTTCGCAACCCACATCGAACCATGTAGTTGGTTGTACCGTAGGCTCACCGGAGCATGCTCGACGGCGGCCATGGCGGCACGGCGGCGCTGCGGTTCTTACCCTGGCCGGCGTAAGCTTCCTCCGGCCAGGCTAGCGACTGCTATACCTACACGGAACCCTAACGGTCCGATCTAGCCCGGATTGGGGCCGTGCGAACCCTTCGATGAGCTCGGCCACATGCACAGCGGCACGGTGGCGAGTTCACAGTGGCGTGGTCTTTCTGTTCTGGCGGCGACGATGCGCTAGAGCTTCAACCGACTCCAGCTATCTAACCACTGGCTAACTAGCTAACCCTAACGTGACTTAGCAGGGTGCAAACGGCACTGAGAAGCCCGACGTAAACCTTGCCGGCGCTGCGGGTGTCGTGCGCTTGCACGCGGCGGAGTTCCCGTTCTGGCGAACCCTAACCATAATCGCTTCAACCAACTCCTCGGTGAGCATCTACAACCTCTAAGCTACCGCGTACGAGAGCTAGAAGAGAGGGAGAGGTGCTGGGTTGGGCTGGCCACGGCGGCGCAAAGCTCGGCGGAGCTTAGGTCGTCAATGGTGCCCGCGGTGTTACTCGGTCTGGCTCACTTGTGTGGCTAGCGCTGCAACTCAGTGGTGCAAAAGGTGGAGCGGAGCGATGCGAAGGTGTGGCTGCGTTTTGGAGGCCAATGCGGCGGTGTACTGCGCAGGCGAGCTTAACGACGGTGCTGCTCGGCAATGGCGCGGCGCTGCGCTTTCTTGCGCGAAGTAGAGAAGAGAGGGAGAGAGTGAGGGCGAGTGTGCGGCCGATCGCGAGGTGGAGTGTGCGGCTTGCCTAGGTGCGGCCGGAGCGGGCCAAACGCCGGTGTATGTCTGCCACGTGGCACGCAATGCCTGGTGCGGTCGGCCACCGACCGAGCGACGCGCTCTGCCTCCGCTATTGAAAACGCCATCAGACCGACTGACAGCGCGTTTCGCAACGCGATTAACTCCCTAACCTCTGCATCTTAGCTTCAACTAATTGCACACTTTTGTAGAGCTATAGCTGAACTCCAACTTTGGTGCAAATTGTTTGAACTGAAACGGTTTGGATTTCAAACTACAAGCATTCAAACATAGCAACATTCAAATTGTGCGACAGTTAGGACTTAGGCAATTTCAGAGAACTAAAACAACCCCCAAATCTGCCTTAAGTGGCCAATTAAGGTGTTTTAGGATCCAAATCACCTCAAGGTGGTTAAACAAAGTTTGTTCAGAATTAAAAACTCTACAACTTTTCTTAAACCAACTTTGTCATACAAGATACTTAGCAAGGTCATTTTGTTAAGTCAAGCAAAGAGGGTTCCTAGGGTCAACATAGAAGCTTAAACCCTAGAAGCTCAATTTGACTTGATCATGAGTATGAACATGGTTCCATTATAATCCCTAAGTATTTCTAGGTGGTCATTAGTGATCAAAACATCAAGCACTTGGTTAAACAAGTATAACTCACTCGAAGCTAGGTGTAGGTTAACACATACACACATGAAAAACAAGGTGATCACTAGGGTTATCATTTCATATGATTATGAAAATGCATGAATGCAATAATGCTTGTGCTCATGCTCATGAAATGATGTGCCAATTCAAGCTTAACACTGTTGGTATTTCTTATGACTATTGGATAAATCCGCAAGCACACAGATTATACCGATGTAGCACTTCACCGGGAGTATTCCAGGTATCGTATTTTCCTTAGGGAAAGATAAGTGATCTAACTAGGATTACAAATATGTCCTATGATGGATCAAGGGACACTATGATAACTGGGTTGAGAGGTTCGATATAGCAAAGAACTCTAACAAGGGATAGCTAGTTATGCTGGCCTTACCGGCCCTTCTCTTGCAGGAGGCGATGGGATAGATCAGAAAGAGGGCAAAACTCTTACCGGACTTCGCCATCATGTTGTATTGAGGCCCTACCTTTTAAGAACTTATCTTACACACATGGTGGAATACAAAGACTAGATAGAGCTGTCACCTTCTACTAGCACCCACAAACAATCCGTGCGATAAGCGGTTTACAAAGGTAAGATTGAGCTTAGACACCACGTCTACACTTATCTTACTACTTTAACCTTGGCCTAAGATTAAAGCACTTTACTCAGAGCAAAGTGATGATCAAGCGTGAAAAGTTGTATAACAGCTAAACCAGATTTAGAGTACTGAATACTATAAAGAACTCAGAAGAAGTCACTTACAAGTGCTAAACTTACAAGAGACTCGCATCCGCTGAGGAAGAACTCTGGAGAAGATTCCCGATAGACCCGGGGCTTTCTCCAGAAGGATCTCTTCACTCTCCTCCAACCAGCATAACACTATTGAAGAGCTCCGCTAAGAGGCTAGAGAGTAGTTTCTCCAATGAGGCATAAAATGAATAGGGAGCTCTAGGGGTCTATTTATAGCTAGAGGTTGAGTAGGGGCTACTTCGGTGCCACGTCAGCGATCCGTGTCACCTTCATCAAGAACCGTTGGATCCAACCAACTTTAGAACCGCCTAAGGATCAAGGGTGCTGATTTCCATCATGTGGGGAGTGAGTGAGGCGGTTGAGGGGGTGAAACCGCCCTATGGACGGTCGGCTGACCGCCCTTTCTGCCATGTGCGCCCTCTGTACCTTCTAGATGGTGGCCCACTGGTCAGGGACCAAGTGGTGGCTAGGTGGGGCCCACCTATAGGTCGGCCGACCACATGTTGTGGTCTGTGGGCCACCTCTGCCTCCTGGACACAGGTCCCACATGTCATATGCCTTGGATGTCGGTTCTGAGTTGAGTTGTCACGTTAATCTTCTTGATGTGGGCCCATGGATCCTTGTGCTGTGAATCCGGACCACTGGGAGGTAAACACACTTGAATCCAAGGGTACAGATTGTTCTTGAGGATGTTACATGGATCATGGGGGCTAAAGGTGCCAAGTGGGTCCATAGGGTGGTCGGCCGGCCCCCTAAGTGAGCCCAGTAGCTCCAAAAAGTCCCCATTGGTCATTATCTGCATCAATTAGTCAAGGGACATGTGGAACCTGTTATTTGGCACAATATATTCAGGTTATGCTTGTTTTCCTTTCAATCTGAGGATGTTGACGGTATTTTGATGGTGACAAAATAGCTCTTAATTACCGTCAACAAACACCTAGGGTGCTACATTCTCTATGATCTCTTTTAACTTTTTATCTTCTAATTGTCCTTTATGAATTTCTTGTTCTAGGGTTGGCTCTAATACCATCTCCATAGTATTCATGACTATGCTCAGGTTAAGCTTCTCAAACTCTGCACACAACTCTCTAGACATGGGTGTTGTATGAACTTGATTTGCATAACTCTTTTTGCTAAGAGCATTGGCAACAACATTTGCTTTTGCAGGGTGATAGTGTACCTCTAAGTCATAGTCCTTGATCAACTCTAACCAACGATGTTGTCTCAAATTCAAGTCTGACTGAGTGAAAATGTACTTGAGACTCTTGTGATCTGTGTAGATATCCGTCTTGTGCCCAATGAAATAGTGTCTCCATATTTCCAGAGCATGTACCACAGCTGCTAACTCGAGATCATGGGTAGTATAGTTCAACTCATGCTTCATCAGCTGCCTTGACGCATAAGCCATAAATCTTCCTTCTTGCATAAGAACACATCCTAGGCCTTGACGAGATGCATCACAGTAAATCAAGAAATTCTTGCTTAGATCTAGCAACGTCAACACATGAGTTGTAGTCAATCTCTTCTTCAATTCTTCAAAGCTAGCTTGACACTTATCTGACCACACAAACTTGTCATTCTTCTCTAACAATGTAGTCATAGGCTTCGCAATCTTGGAGAAACCTTCAATGAACCTTCGATAATATCCTACCAATCCAAGAAAGCTACGAATATCACTCACATTCGTCAGTGGAATCCAACTCAACACATCACTGACTTTTGAGGGATCCACTGCTATTCCACCATTAGATACAACATGACCTAGGAAAGAAACTTCCTTCAGCCAAAACTCACACTTACTTCTCTTAGCATACAATTTATGTTCTTGAAGCTTCTACAAAACCAATCTTAGATGTTCCTCGTGTTCTTCCTTAGTCTTGGAGAAAACTAAAATGCCATCAATGAACACTACCACAAACATGTCGAGAAACTCCATAAACACTTTGTTCATCAAATACATGAAGTATGCAGGTGCATTGGTCAACCCAAATGATATCACTGTATACTCATAGAGTCCATACCTTGTAGTAAATGTTGTCTTGGGTATGTCAGAAGATCATATTCTCAACTGGTGATATCCTGAGCGAAGATCAATCTTGGAAAACGCACAAGCGCCTCGCAACTGATCAAACAGGTCATCGATCTTGGGTAGCGGGTACTTGTTCTTTATAGTGACTTCATTGAGAGATCTGTAGTCAACACACATCCTAACTGGTGCTCCCCAAGGAGAAGAACTTGGGTGTATGAATCCTCTCTTGCAACTCTTTTATCTGTTTCTTGAGTTCTTCTAGTTCATTCACTCCCATTCTGTATGGCCTTTTAGCTATGGGAGCTGTCCCTGGTAGAAGCTCAATTAAGAACTCAATGTCTCGTTCAGATGGCATACCTGGTAGTTCATCAGGGAACACATCTGGGAATTCATCCACCACTCTATTTGGATCCACAGGAATACTCTCAAGATGATTGATTCTCCAATTCTCTACAGCTGGTTCTGTGGCTATAACCTCGATCTTTTCTCCATTACGAGTAGTCAAACTCCATTACGAGTAGTCCACCTCTCTTGTAGCATAGCGTGACAACTGAGTGAACTTGTCACGATACTGACACACTGACATGGAATCTTGCTTCAAGTCGATCATCACCATACTAGATGGAACATGGTAATACCTAAAAGCAGCCTTGAATTCTTCCCAACCAATCTAATTTGCATCTCGTTGGCCAAACTCTGATTCCCACCAGTCTAAAGCTGCTCCTTGAAGTTGACCGGAAGCATAAAGCACTTTCTCAACGTCATTTCACTGGGCTATGTTAAGTTGTCGCTCCACAGCTCTAAGTCAATCATCAGCTTCTAGTGGGTCTCTTGTATGAGAGAATATTGGTGGGTGTCCCTCCATAAATTCTCTATGTTTGTTCTGAGGTGAAATTGGTGGTACTCCAACTGTAGTTTGGTTCTGCATGTGTTGTACCATGGTCTGCATCAATTGAGTTTGTGTCATCATAACTTGCTTTATAATTTGAGGTTTTGGAGGAGGCTTAGCCCTAGGTGCTTTCCTTCTAGCTCCCCTTGAAGCACTCCTTGTGGTAGCAACCATTTATTTGAAGCACAAGTATCAGTTCAAATCCATGATCAGTCGATCTGACATTCCCTAGACGAGGACTAACAATAGTAGTGCACTAAAACCATCAGAACCTAGAAACCAAAACAGATATGAGGGTGATTCCATTAGCACAAGAAGTGCGCAGAAGTCTACTTTCATCCATATAAGCTTCATTTACTTCAGGTGTCTAGATTTGGATATAGCATGATGAACTTAGATTGCTCAGAGAAACAACACCACAGAGATGAGAGAAACCACCCCCACTATCTTAAGCATTAAACCTTAAACCTACATATAAATGAAGTTGTAGACAAATTCTACAAAATCATTCCAAACATACAAAGATCCAAATCATGCAACGCCATAATGACAATTCAGCAAGGCATTTAAGGTGCACACATCAAGCATTAACTCAACTTGTTACACTATCGCTCATGATACATCAAGGGTTCAATCCTAAGGCTTCATCTTCACGACACGCAAGAAGGTGGTAAGGTGCAGTTCTAAACGCAGCTCAAAACCAAGGAGTGGATATACGAACACACATACGTACGGATCACGAAAAACAGAGCTAAAATGTAGAAGTTATGAATTAAACAAGGTTTTTCTTATAAAACATAATATTTAAAAGTAATTAATTAATCTGTATTTTCAAAGTTGTTAAACATGATTAACATGTATATTACATCACTAAGAATCTAATGCGACTTGAACGGATCGAATCAGAGTCAAAATGGAGTTTTTATAATTAAAACAATTTTAGTGCCATTGATGTAAATATATGGAACTCATTTTCGATTTAAAACAAATCAAATTCAGATTTAAAACCAACCGAGGACTGCGGGTTGATTTAGAAGAAGAGGAGGGGCTCTTTAGAAAGTATCAGGGTGAAGGGATATGGGGCTCTCAGGATCGTTGGATCAAGATCCAACGACTGAGAATAGACCGGGAGGGAGAGAGAGAGAGCGTTCAGCCAGAGCAGAAAGCCGGCGCGGTGGCGTGGCCGACGAGCACGGAGCTCGTCGGAGTTCACTAATTTGGAAAAAAGGTCCCCAAATCGCTTCGGGGAAGCACAGGAAGATAGAGGGGGAGACAGCGGTCTCGGCTAGGGGTTCAGGAGGAGCCGCGAAGGCACAGAGGCGACGCAGAGCTCGATAGGGCGACACTGGATGGCCGACGTGCGTGACCACGGCGAGACAGAGCAAGAAACGGAGCTCGAGATCAACTGGGGACCTCCCTTACCGGATCCGAAGGTAGGGAAGCGGCCAAGGGCGGTGATAGGGCTCGGCAGCGACGGGGCAGTGTGGGCGGCGCGTCCAGGGTTTCAGCTCGCCGCGGCGGGGCGCTAGGGCTCGAGAGAGGCCGCAAGAGCTTGGAAAGGAGGTGGGGGAGGGTTGCAGCTTGGTTTATATAGCCATGGGGCTTGACGAGGGAGGAAGGGCGAGATTCGGGAGGCGGATTTACCGGTTGCAACAAAGGAAGGCGGAGGGGAAACTTCCATTGCGAGGAAGACGACGGTTGCCGCGTGGGATTGCCACGTCAGCGAGAGAGGGAGGAGCGCGTGAGCTGGTGCCGAGCTGGGCTGTCCTGCTAGCTAGGCTAGGCCCAAGGGAGAAGAAGGAAGGGAACGAGCCTGCGGGAGAGGTAGAGAGAACTGGGCCGAGCTAGGCTAGGAGGAGAGAAATGAAGTGGGACGGTTTCTCCATTTTATTTTATTTGTCTTTTGATTCAAAGCTATTAGTAAATCTATTTTGAATTCAGTTTTGAATTTTTGAAAACACCACTCACCACAATAAAACCATGCACCAACATGAAATGCATAAACAAGTTCTAACCCTACAATTGTTTTTATTTGATGAAAAGTTTTATTTCCCTATATTCTCATGAGCAGAAAATTAATAATTAAAACAATTTAATCCTATTTTTTAGAAAGCAAATTTTCGGGTGTTACACGTTCACACTCCATGGTGAAGCCGCTCAGACAAACATGCTCTGTGTCTTCTGTAGAACCTACAAAGATTCAAAAGCGTTTTCTTTCTTTTTCAAAAGAAAAAAACACAACTTTCAGCAACAAAATTCACTAGCAAATAGTAAAAAAAACTCTCAAATGTTGTCCTTTGAAAGTTACACCAAAACAAAATTACCGTTTCCCAAATATAATACTCCATCACAAATAAATCAATAGTACAAAACAAATTTCTACAGTTCGATCTATCTGCAAGCCGATTAGGAAAACATACTACAAAAATGTGATCTACATAGATATATCTAGAGACGCATAATATAACTTATGATAATCATATTTGTAAGTGAATACATATTTATGGTACATGTGTTACTATAACTCATGATGATATTTACTAATGTTATAGTAAACCACTTAGGAAGAGTTGTAGTAATCTCGTAAATTCATACAACCATTATGGTAACTCACGTCCACAAACTTCAATGTTAAAGATGACCAAAACACATTTCCAAAGGCACAGAAAGCACTCGCCTCTATCCAGGAAGCCTGCCCATCTCCAGATGCAAAGCTCCGCCACTTCACTACCGCTGGTGTTGATGAAGCAAGAAGCCACCACCAATGTTAGGGAGAAGCCACCACCAATGTCAAGGAGAGGGCCACCGGTGCTAGGGAGAGGGCCACTATCGCTGCGATCAACTCCTGACCTGGCCATCAGTATTGATCAAGGGGAGAAGCCAATGCCAAGCCTATAACCACCAAACCCGTTGAATTGCTTGCCCTGAGGACGATAGAAAGAGAACACATAAGGAACGGTGTCGATAATATGAACTCAGAAGAGATATTGAAGCCATCACCTCGATAGATCAAGTGCTCCCTCCACTGGATCTCACGAACCCTGGCGACGTGTGTGCATCTTCCTGTCGCAAGTTGTGAGAGCAAAGAGAGGGAGGGACTAGAGGAAGACGAGAGGAGTGTCGCCGTCTGCGATACTAAGGAGATCTTGCCACTGTCTCTGTTATCCCCCATCCATGTGTAGCTCCTTGGCCATCCACCTCCAAGGTACATCAGCTTCACCACAATGCATCCTCTCCATCATGCGCGCTGAAGATCCACTAGCCTAGGTAGAGGCATAGAGCAGATAAGGAAGAGTTCAGAGGGAGAGGAAAGGTGGTTGTGTCGTGTGGGCAAGGTATAGTGGCAGTCTGTGTTGAAGGTAGAAGATGTGGTGCTTGTGTCATGTGGTAGAAATGTTAGCATCCTCTACTATGACTTAGGGTTTGGGCCTAACAAGTAAATTAGCCAAATGTTGACTTATCATAGTAATAGAGGCGAGTCCATTAACAGGCATGTCTTTAAAAATATGATTTTTTCACAGAGATGCCCCTTAAGAGGTCCATCTTTCTTAATTGATGTTTAGATACAACATATTTTTAGGCGTCTTCGTAAATCAGCTAGTTGCGTCTGGAAATAGTAAGGTATTTTGGAAGACTCAAAGGCTATTTTGGGAGACTGAAAGGTCTTTTGTTCGTCTCTATTAATAAAATGAGCTGCCTCCTAAAATTGTTTTTGTAGTAGTGATTCAAAGAGGCCATAAACTTATTATGTTGCCACTTTGAGTTACTACTATTAGCCATAGACCCCAAGAGATAGCATGCTTGGATCATACACTAGTAGAAAAACCATTTTTGTTGGCACCCCCTAAAACACACCACAAGCGGTTTTGGGTTTCACGCCGCCTGTGGTGTGTTTTGGCCCGGGCGGACTTTCCAACCGCCTGTGGAAAATTATTACCACTGGCGGTTGGCATAAGTCAACTGCTAGTGTAAATAGCCCCATTTACACTAGCGGTTGGCCGCCAGTGGTAATAACTCTCCATAGGCGGTTGACATAAGCCAACCGCCACTGTAAATGGGGCTATTTACACTGGCGGTCTGTGGTACATTCTGCCTATATATACCACCCTCCCAACCCCCACTCTCTTCTTCCTCCTGACCAGCTACAGTTCTAGCCGTCACCTTCCATTGGAGGCAATTTTGGAGGTCCAGAATTTTCAAAATATAAGGGGAGAGGTTTTGATCTTCATTTCTTGGAAGGAGGTTGTTAAAAAAAGTTAGTTTATGTCCCTTTTGCCTCATTTAGCTCATATTTGCTCAATTTGAGCCACATTTTGGATCTAGGGTTTCACCATGAGTGAGAGAGAAGAATACTTAGGTGTTAAATTTAGTTTATGCTATATATATTTACTTGATGTTTGCTCTCCATCTTCATGTTTGCTTTTTAATTTAATTTATGCTATATATATGTATATTTACTTGATTGTCATGAATCAATGTTGTGTTAAATAGAATTTATGTATAGAGGGAAGAAGGGAAGTGTAGTTTTTTTGTTAGTTTTTTTAATTATTGTGCTTAGGTTTTTTGTTATGGTTTTTTATTTCTCGATTTATTCCATCCACTATATGCACTTATGTTTCATTAATTTTGTGTTTTTAATAATGATACTTATGTTTTTAATTTAATTATGATACTTAGATTTTTTTACTTTAATAACTAGCTAAATAATCCCTAGCGACCCTAGCTAATAATCACTAGGTAAATCATCAATCCTTAGCTAAATAATCCAGTTACCCTAGCTAATAATCCCTAGCTAAACCCTAAACCCTAGCTATTAAACTCTAAACCCGAGGTAAATCCTCTATAAACTTCATTTACACAGACGAGTGTGGCATTTTGATTTGAGGACATTTGGAAGGAGGTGATTTTGGAGAGCCACATTTATCAAAATACAAGGGGGGGTTTTGATCTTCACTTCTTGGAAGGAGATTGCTAAGAAAGGTCAGTTTTAATCCATTTTCTTTAAGTGATCAGGTTGATTAAGATGGTTACATAATATTTGTGGTTTCTCCCTTTTGAAAGTCAGGTATAAGTTATCAAGGCTAGATGAATCATACATCCCCGAGGTTCATAAGTTTATTGATGCCGCTAAGAACCATGCTTGGAGAACAAAGAAGACGCACATACATTGTCCATGCATGGACTGCAGGAATGTTGTTGTATTTGATGACCATCAACAAATCCTTTCTCATCTTGTCCGCCGAGGATTTATGAAGGATTACTTGATTTGGACAAAGCAAGGAGAGGAGAGCTCTGTGCCTTATACAACTATTAGTCATGCAAATATCGACACCGATGGTCCAGATATGCTTGTTGACGGTGGGTTTCAGTTAGTACACAAGACACAACAATCTGTCACCGATGGTCCTGATCATGGTTTCGCTGGAGGAATTGAAGGCGTCAGAACTGATGTGATGCAAAATAATATGGCTGCGGAAGATGCAGAATTCCTGGAGGCAATGTTACGTCGTCATGTAGAAGATCCATCAATGTTATTCAAGAAAGGTATGGAGGCCCTGATGAAGGCAGCAAAGAGCCTTTGTATGATGAGTCTAAGGGTTGCACCAAAGAGTTCACGACCTTGCGTTCGGTGCTAAAGTTGTTGGTATGCAAAGCTAGGTTTCGTATTTGTGATGCTGGCTTTGATGCATTCTTGATTATTATCACAGATATGCTTCCTAAGGAAAACAAAGTGTCTGCTAACACGTACTATGCAAAGAAGCTAATCAGTCCACCCACGATGGTTGTTGAGAAGATCCATGCTTGTAGAAATCATTGTATCCTATATCGAGGTGACGATTATAAGGACATGGAGAGTTGTCCAAAGTGTAATGCAAGTAGGTATAAAATGAATAAAGACTACAAAGATGAACACTGTGATGCCTCGGTGTGTAAAGGAAAGAAGCGAAAGAAGACCCAACAGAGTTCAAAACCCACGAGCAAAGAAAAAGACGAAGTAGACTATTATGCGCTGAAAAAGATTCCTGCTTTGGTGATATGGTACCTGCCTGTGGTCGATCGACTAAGGTATTTGTTTGCTAACCCAGAGGATTCCAAACTTATGAGTTGACATGCTTCTAATGAGCACATCAAAGACGATGGGAAGCTTGGGCACCCAACCGATGGCAAGCAGTGGATAGATTTCAATAACAACCATGAAGACTTTGCAAAGGAACAAAGAAATGTTAGGTTTGCACTGAGTACTGACAGAATGAATCCATTTGCTGAGAGGAGCAGCACGCACAACACATGGCCGATGATCCTCACCATCTAAATCCTTCCGCCATGGTTGATGCAGAAGTGAAAGTATCTCATACTAACCATCCTTATCTCTGGACCTACACAGCCTGGAGTTGACATGGATGTTTTCTTGGAGCCCTTAATGGAAGACACGAAAATATTGTGGGAAACAGGTGTTAAAATGTGGGACGAGTACCGCAAAGAATCATTCACGTTGAGAGCAATTATCTTTGTTACCATCAACGATTATCCTGCTCTCTTCACATTATCAGGGCAGTTCAAGGGAACGGTTGGTTGTGTGGTATGCATAGATGAAACCGCTCACATGTCCCTTACTGCATCTAAGAAGATAGTGTACATGAGGCACAGACGCTTCTTATCGAAAGGACACAGGTACCGCCAGAAGAAGGTGGATAAGTACTTCGACAATAACGTTCAACTCCAGTCTACTACCCCACTAAGCAACAGTAAAGGCAAAAGAGTTTTAACCTAGTCAGGAACCTAAAATTTGTTTTCGGGAAGAAGACAACAGACAGGAAACCAAGAAAGAATGTCAAACCAACTCCAGGGGCTACGTTCAAGAAGAAATCTATTTTCTTCGAGTATTTGTCATACTAGCCTAAGTTAAACATACGTCATGCGATTGATGGTATGCACGTTCAGAAGAACGTGTTTGAAAGCCTAATTGGAACCTTGTTATACATAAAGGGCAAGACAAAGGAAGGACTAAAGTCACGCCTGGACATGGTACAGTTAGACATAAAAAAAGAACTCCACCTTGTTCTTCAAGAAAATGGGAAGTACCATCTCCCGGTAGCAAGCTACAACCTTAGCAATGATGAGAAACATTCGATGTGTGTGTGGTTGAAGAATCTGAAGGTCCCATATGGATTCTTCTCTAACATATGAAGTATTGTGTCAATGAAAGACCTTACACTCACCAACTACAACTCACATGATTGTCATACCATGCTGACTACTTTCCTCCCTATTGCCATCAGGGCTATAAATCCAGTGTGGATAAAGGTTCCGGTCACACGGTTGTGCTACTTCTTCAACAGGATCTCACAGAAGGTGATCGACCGTGATGAGTTGACATCTCTTAAGGAATTTGCAGCGGAGACAGTGTCACAATTCGAGATGTGTTTTCCTCTAGCATTCTTTGATATTATGGTTCACCTTGTGGTGCACTTGGTTCCACAGATAGAGGCACTAGGTCCGATGTATTTGCATGAGATGTGGACGTATGAGCATTTCATGTCAACACTTAATGGCTATGTATCAACTCGTGCTCGTCCTGAGGCGTCCATGGTAGAGGGTACTTAACCAAAGAGGCAATTGAGTCTGGTGGTCCATTCTACAAACATCATCCTAAAAGACAAGGATGCAATAGGTTTGCCTCCGTCAAGACATGATGGTAGGCTCAATGGAAGAGGGAGGATGGGAAAGAAATCATTAGTCCCGCAAGATTAGAATTCAGTCCTCGAGGCACATCACAACATCCTTCATCAACTCTCAATAATGGAGCCTATCATCGAGTAACATATTGATGAGCTTCACAAACAAAATCATGGGCACACAGATGAGTGGTTAATCAAGGAACACAAGAATAAGTTAACCTCATGGCTATATGAGCTTGACATTCCAGAGGGGGAAACAATTGAGGAACACATCATCAAGGTGTTGGCTTCTGGACCATCACGTCAGGTCACAACATGGCAAAGCTATGACATTAGTGGTTTCACATTCTGTACCAAGTCCAAGGACCAAAAGAGCATTGCACAAAACAGTGGAGTTCGATGTGATGCCTTAGACTCTGAAACTGGGGATGAAACTATGTTCTTTAGCTTCGCTGATGACATATGGGAGCTAGACTATGGTACATTTCAGGTCCCTATGTTTCAATGTCAATGGGTTGAAGACAAACATGTCACAGTGGACAACTATGGGGTCAGAGTTATTGATCTAAGTAAGGTAGGATACAAAGATGATCCGTGGATAATGACTAGCTGTGTTGCACAGGTCTTCTATGTTGAATAGATCCTTTGTCCTAATGAGAAGAAAAGTACCGACAAGCCGAAGCATGTAGTTATTCCTGGAAAGCAACAAGCTATAGGGGTTGATGGTGTATCTGACCTGGATGAATTTAATGAGTTCAGCAACATGTGTCTCTTTGTAGATGGACATCCACTAAAAATAAGGAGTGTTGAGCGAAGCATCCCACAGAAATCGCTACCTTGGGTGCGCCACGATGGACAAGGAAGAACAGTATAGCAGCCTAGATTGTTTTTGTTATTTGCCATGTAATCTCTACCTTTATGTTTGTACATGTGGAGACCCTATTTTTGTTTCTACATGTGAGACCCTATGTTTATTTCACATGTTTGCAATCTATTTCTATATTCCCAAGATTATGAAACATATATATGTATTAATCAAGAACATATTAAATTAGGGTAATTATAAATATAGATAAATAAAAAACTATCTCAAACATTTCATTTCATATTTAGAACATATATATCCCTAAACCCTGAACCCTTAAACCTTAACCCTTAAACCCTAAACCCTAGTTAAACTCTAGTTCAATATAAAAGTATCTCAAACATGGCATTTCATATTTTTAGCATGTATATCTTGTCAATACAAACACCACAAAATTTTATTCATAATTTTTGGAACAATATTTCTCAAGATATGATTTTTAGAAATTTTTTAGAATTGTTTTTGCAAAAATGTTTCTACTGGCGGTTCCCATTGACACCCGCATGTAGAAATGCATTTCTACAGGTGGCTATCAATACCAACCGCATGTAGAAATCATTTCTACAGGCGATTATCAATGGGAACCGCCTATAGAAATGCTCTCAGTATTAATATCCAGCGCGAACCACCCGAAAATTTCTGAGTCCAAAGGCGTAAGTTCATTCCAAACGACGTCGTCAGGCTGCCCATTTTCTCCGCCGCCGCCCTTCCTACCGCTGCTCCGGCCATCTTCGTCGCCACTCCTCGCAACCGCACCGCGCGTGCACGTGGTAAGCCCCGTCGCGCTCTGTCTTCTCTCTGTTGTGTGTGCGCGGTGGTGGTAGAGGTCCACTGTGGCGGGCGCGGCGGTGCTAGAGGCGAACGTTGCGGTCCTGGCGCGGCAGCGCTGGTGGTGTGCATGGCGGTGCGGGCGCGCCGTCGTGGAGGGCGCGACGCTGCGGTGCGGGTGGGTGCGGCAGCGCTGGTGGCGTTGCGTGGCGGGCGCGGCGTGGGGGGTGCGGCAGCACTGCTGGTCCTGGTGGCGTGGCGGCTGCGGCGGTGCTCGGCAGTTGGGCGTGGCGGTGGCGCGGTGGCGGCGGCGGTGCTTGGCAGTCGGCGGTGCTCGGTAGGGGTGGTGTGGCAATTGGGCCGGCCTACAAGGCAGTGGGACGGCCCAATTTGTTCAACACCTTTTTTATTTTCTTTAGCTTTTTTATATATGTATATGTAAATGTTTTGATTATAAATGCATCTAATATATATGTAAATGATTTTAATTCATTTTTTATATATTTGTATATGTATATGTATATGCACATAGGTGGAAATCTAATATATGCCTTGATTATAATAAATGCCTCCAATATAGGTGGAAATTTATATGTATATGCCTTGATTATAATAAATGCCTCCAATATTTAGGGAAATGTATATGTATATGGCTTGATTATAATAAATGCCTCCAATATATATGTACATGTATATGTATATGTCTTGATTATAAGAAATGCATCCAATATATGTATACTTGTATATGTATCTGCCTTAATTATAATAAATGTCTCCAATGTATATGTATATGTATATTAGATGCCTCTAATATATATGTAAATAATAAGAATACTTATTGAAGGACAGGAAACGGCGACCAGAGGGAGGGTGAATGAGAGCTAAATAAAAAATCCTTTCGGAAGACCTTGACCCTTGTCTTAAACACTTCCCAAAGAGAAAGGTAGGCTCACAACTCACAAGTGGGTGGATGTTCTAGAAGATGTTCTAGGAACATAGCGGAGCTAGCTACGAACCCAACGAGACAAACCGCAATGAAAACGGAACTCGCAGCGAGCAGCAGAGGCGACGGACGCTGGAAGACAGTGCGACGGACGCTCCAGGGCAGGGCAACGGACGCTGACGACGCTCGCTTCCGTCGGCCTTCCAGAGAGCCTGATAGAAGCTGAAAAACTACCGAGGTGACGGACGGTCGGCGACAGACGTTGTGAAGATCGTCCGTCGGCCTACCCAAGAGCAAAACAAAACTGCACAGCGCACACCACACGACGGACGCTAGGCGACGGACTCTGGAGAGCGTTCGACGCCAAAACCGAAGGACGTCGATAAGCGAGGCGACGGACGTTGACGTCAGTACGTACCAGCGTCCGACGCAAACCCTCGGAGCGTCCGACGCCCCCGAAAAACCTGCAGTAACTGCGAAAATCGTTTTTCTCTCCACCAAATCTTCCTAAATCTTGACCAAATGTTCTCCACTAGCAACCCAACTTGATAGGCATGATTCTAGTGCTATGGAGGAGCTATCCCTAAGAAATCATCGCTCAATTTGGTGAGAATTAAAGGAAAACGAGGATTTGGGGGGAAAGGGGCAAGAACGAAGAACACCATAAAGAAAACGCCCGATCTACGCACTCGTGAGGTTTGAGGGGAATTCCTTCGGTGTAAAGATGCTCCTCACGAACACGAACAACTTGGTTCAAACGGATTTGCAACAGCTACTCCCTACAAAGATAAATCATCTTGGGAAAAGAGTGAGCAAAAGCAAAACGTGAAGAACACAAGCAAAACGGGGAACACGATCACAAAAGCGAAGCCACCATGGCTTACGGAGGTTACGGCCTCCGATTCTTCGCAATAATCACAAGTTCTTACACCGGTGACTCGGTGGATCTCAAGGAAGAAGAAGCTAGGGAAGGGAAAACCTAGGGATAGGTGGGAGAAAGAGTAATGCAAGAGATAAGGATGAGGATACCCCTTCATCCTCTATTTAACGGGGCTTTGGCTATTTCCCAAGGACCCCCCTAGATACAAGACCGAATTACCTAGCCCTAAGACATTGTAATCCAAGTCGATAACTCCCAGCCACTCATTTGAATGGAAGGCCCCGCTTCCTGCCGGGAGTTGTCGTCGCCTCGACGCAACCTCCAGGATTCCGCCACGTGCCATCCCTGCTTCCTCGGAAGCTCCGCCTAGGTTTTGAGGCCCAAACCTAGGAAACCTGTCAACGGTAGCTTTGGGATCAACTACCGAACCCCGAGTTTTGCGGCCCAAACTCGGAAACCGACGCGGATGGTTTTGAGGCCCAAACCACCAAACCACTCGACGCGAGCCACCTTGTCTTCGCCCGGTCGGACTTCGAGACCCCTGAGCCTCCGCTTGACTCGCGCGTCCACCGTCTTGACTTGGTCGACTCGGTCTACCTCCATGTCTTCTCGCACTCGTCGGTGCCAAGTACTAGCCACCACAGCTAGTCCGCCGGCGCCCATGGTCCCTCAGTACGAGTCCCGCTTCCGCCCTTCACCTCTCTCAGTCCATCGGCACGGCAAGCCTCTACTCGACCTTCTCCACGCCATTGACCACTGTCACTAGGCATAGCACCTGCACACCACAAGCCGATAGACAAGCACACATTTCTGTTTTCGCAAAGGTTAGGGTAAGCCACTCAAACTGAAACACTCACGTGTTGATCAATCACTCATCATCAAAGCTACCAATCACAAACTCTCAAAGCTCAGAAAACCAATTTAAGCACTAAAAACCAATTTAAGCACTAAGGGAGCTCAAAAGATACCAATTGAAACCACTTACGTCCCTTAATGCTCAAGAAACAATCGAAACATGTTGGAGCCAACAAAACAAGCTAGATCCTCCAGAAGAGGCAAAGGCTCAACACATCTAGCAAAAACTCCCCTAAGAACTAGCATTCTCAAGATACCAAGAAGGGGTGAAAAGAGCCAAGTCAAAGAGATACCAATTAAGCTCAAAAAGCACATTTGCTCCCCCTTGGAAGTAGATGGCTGAAAACAGGAATGAAATGCACATCTCTCCCCCTTGTTGACATATGAAGCTCATCAAACAACAACAACTCAAGATCCGGCTACAAATGCCATGAAATGCAAAATGAGTATGAAAGCTTCATACATAGAGCTAAGACAATGAATAGATGCTCTAAGTGATGTGATCATGTAAGAATAGGAAATGCTCTACGTGCCCAACAAAGACTCAAGTTCAGCTTAAGATCACTTTAGAAGCTATTTTAGAGAGCATATCATGTGAGAGCAGAGAAAGGGTATCACCTCGTAGAGACAGCTAGACATGGCAAGCAAGATAGAATCTATCTCAAAGCAATCTCATGTATAGCAAGTAAAACTATCCCTTAGCAAAGTTCATACAACAAGCCAATGACCCAACTGAATGAATTTTTCAAAAAATTAGAGTTTTGCAGCAAATTTTCAGTTTTAGGCACAATTAAGTTGTATACGAGTGGTTGTCTGCAATGTGATGCCACTGCTTACCAACCGGGCGAAGTCAAAGGACTTGACACACCGGTTTTGGTCATACACGACACCGCTCAAGTATCGACCCATATGGGAAGCAGTCTCGAACACACGGTGAAGTGGTCACAATGCAGACCCAACTCGATCTTTCCAATTCATAAAACAGAGAGAAATTTCATTTTAGATATTAATCATGGTGCTCAAAGGTAGTGAATGAAACAAAGAAGAGCCATAGTTACAAGCTATATACAAGGCAGCCAAGAAGGATCTTCAAAAGCCTACACATGCTAGTGTCATTTCAGAGGTGACTTGGGGAATTAAGTTTAGTTTTAAAGCTTTTCTAACTTAGCTCTATTGCATATCATAAAGATCAAAAAGAGTCTAAGTTAGGCAACACCATAGACACATAAAACACCTCCAACAGAGCATAGATTCATTATATCGGCTATAGATATGAAGCTTAAAATGAACTATGTCACAAAAGCAAATGAGATGCAAAATGCAATGACACTACTAACACTAACAAGACACCAATTTAGAAGAAGGACAAAGAAAAGATAAAAAGAACCAAAATGAACATATGATACACAAAATTGTCCTCCTTTAAAAAGGAAAGCAAACACCCAACTCGCCCCGAAGGCGAGAAAACACAGCTTGATCCAAAGGCTTAGTGAGAATATCCGCAAGCTGGTTTTGGGTCTCGACATGCCGGAGGTCAATGTCGCCCTTCTCGTAATGATCACGCAAAAAGTGAAAGCGGGCCTCAATGTGCTTGGTCTTCGAATGAAGCGCGGGATTTTTAGCCACACTAATTGCACTCGTGCTATCACAAAGCAGAGGCACCTTAGTAAGCTCAAGACCGAAATCTCTCAAAGTGGCTATCATCAAAATCAACTGAGAGCAACAACTAGCCGCGGCAACGTACTCAGCCTCGCACGTCAACTGTGCCACTCTAAACTGCTTGCGAGAAGACCAAGAAACCAAAGAAGACCTGAGAAACTGGCAAATCCCAGAAGTGGACTTCCGATCAAGATGGCATCCAGCAAAGTCAGCGTCCGAGTAACCACAAAGCACAAGAGAGGAAGAGGTAGAAAACCAAAGACCAAATTTGGGAGTGAAGCGCAAGTACCTCATGATGCGTTTCACGCCTGCTTGTGCGAAGTCTGTGGGGACGCCTGAAAGCAAGCACACAAGCAAACGGCAAACTGAATGTCCGGTCGGGTCGCCGTCAGGTACAGAAGCGACCCGATCATGCTGCGGTACTCCGTCTGGTCCACCGCCTCTCCTTCCTCGTCCGCATCCAAGGCAGTAGTAGTTGACATAGGCGTCGAGAGGGGCTTTGCCTCGCCCATGTCAAACTTCTTCAAGATATCCTTTGTGTGCTTGCCTTGGTGCACAAACGTCCCTTCTCGGGTTTGCTTGATTTGCAACCCGAGAAAGAAAGTCAACTCTCCCATCATGCTCATCTCAAATTCCCTACTCATAAGACCTGCAAACTTGGCAACAAGAGCATGAGAAGAGCCAGCAAAGATGACATCATCCACGTATATTTGGACAAGGAGAGTGTCTTTGCCTTGCTTGAGGAGAAACAATGTATTATCTACCGATCCCATTTTAAAACCCTTAGCAAGCAAAAAGGTTTTTAGCCTATCATACCATGCTCTAGGTGCTTGTTTCAAACTATACAAAGCTTTTGTGAAGTTTAAAAACATGGTTTGGAAACTTGGGATTTTCGAAAGCGGGAGGTTGTTTAACATAAACTTCCTCCTCTATGTAGCCGTTTAAGAAAGCACTTTTAACTTCCATTTGAAAAAGTTTAAAACCCTTAGAAGCCGCAAAAGCTAGAAGGATTCTAATGGCTTCTAAATGAGCTACGGGAGCAAAGGTTTCCTCATAGTCTATTCCCTCCTTTTGACAAAAGCCTTGAGCTACCAACCTAGCCTTGTTGCGCACTACCACCCCATCTTCACTTTGTTTATTTTTGAAAACCCATTTGGTACCTATGGGGTGGCAACTAGGTGGTGAAGGAACTAAGACCCAGACGCGGTTTCGCTCAAAGTTTTCTAACTCCTCATGCATGGCATTAACCCAATCTGAATCCATCAAAGCGTGTCCAACATCTCGGGGCTCAAAAGAAGCGACAAAAGCCGAATGAGCAAAGTGAGATATATAAGACCTGGACCGCGTGACTCGATGGTCAATGTCGCTGATGATGTTCTTCGGCGGGTGCTACCGTTGGATGTGGCGGGGAGCCTGCCTGGACGAAGTGGCCTCCCCCTCGACAGCAGCTGGAGCTCCCTCAGGTGCAACGGGCACCGACTGAGGAAGCTGCTCGAACGGCCCCCATGTAGAGGAAGTAGTAGGATCGGGACCGTCAGCCGAAGTGGACGTTGTAGGGTCGGCGGGGGCAGCCAGTGGAGTCGGCTCTAGATCACCCCAATCGGCGTCGTCCTACTCGTCCTCCACAAAGATGCTAGTGTTCACCTCATCATCACCTGCAAGCTCAAAAGCAGTGGAAACACAGGGCATAGTTTCATCAAAGGTAATCTCACAGGTCTCCATCACTCGGTTAGTCTCAAGGTTAAGTGCACGATAAGCACGAGAGTGAGTAGAATAACCAAGAAAGATACCGTCAGAGGACCGTGATTCAAATTTATCTAACTTACCGCCCTTTTGAGGATGAGGCACCTGCACCCAAACTCCCGTAGGTGACTTACCTTGGGTGGTCTCCCAAAACACAACTCATAAGAAGTCTTTTTCTTGAAAGCTCGAAGGAAAATGCGATTGGAAACATAGCAAGCAGAACTGAGTGCTTGAGGCCCAATACCGCCTTGGAGTCCTATGCTCATCGAGCATCGTCCTAGCCATCTCAACAAGGGTCCGATTCTTGCGCTCAACAACATCGTTCTGCTGGGGAGTGTGAGGTGAGGAAAACTGGTGATCGAGACCCAAAGAAGAGCAAAGAGTTACAAATTGAGCATTCTTGAATTATGTGCCATTGTCACTGCGGATACCTCTCATGGCATTCTTAGGTAGCTCATTTTGCAATCTCAAAATCAGATCTCGAACAAGTGGAAAAGCCTCATCCTTACTCTCCAAAAAGAACACCCAAGAGTACCTTGAGTAGTCATCAACGACTACAACCACATACCACTTCCCTCCCTCTAACCTAACCCGAGTTGGACCAACTGTGTCCATGTGTAAGAGCTCACCGGGTCTAGTGGTCATGATCTCCGTCACAGGAGGATGGGAAGCGGCAACCATCTTGCCATGCCTGCAAGCATGGCAAACCAAATCCTTCTCGAACTTTAGCTTTGGCAATCCTTGGATAAGGTCCATTGAGCTAAGCCTTGCAAGCAAGTCAAAACTCAAATGTCCCAATCTCCTATGCCACTTCCAAAGCTCGGAGGAAGAACCGGCAAGAAGACAACGAGAAGGACCGGAAGAGATAGAAAAATCCGCACGAAAAACCTTCCCGAAGGATAAATCCGGCAAACAAGCTCACCACGAGAGTCCAAAATCCGAGACAAGTTTGGCTTAAAGCTTAATTCAAAACCGTCTTCAAGGAGTTGCGAAACCGAGAGAAGGTTAAAATGCAAATTTGCAACCAAAGCAACATCCTTGAGGACAAAAGACGAATTGACTCGGATGGACCCCCGGGAGACAACCTTACCTTTACTCTTATCCCCGAATGTGATATACTCCGTGTGGTGCACGGGGTCGAGGCTGGAGAACCACTTGGCACTTCCGGTCATATGGCGTGAGCATCCGGAATCCACAAGCCAAGTCTCCTCCAATCCTCCTTCCTACATCAATAAAAAGACATAGGGTGAGCAAACGGACCAACACTGGGGTTAGTAAACTGTGAAGGATACCAGTGTTGTCCCACTTGCCCAAAGAATGGGTTAGGAGAAAAACCAAACATCTCCTACCCCACGGGGGGATAGCGATCACCACGATGGGGAAAACATGGTTCGCTAGAGAAGGGTGGAGTGAAGCCACCGCCACAAGGTCCATAATCGTATGGGTCACGACCGGTACCCCGCCGGGCACGACCACTGCGTGGTCTCGCCTCCTGAGACCTAGCACCTTGAGGCATTGTACCTCTAGGCCTAGTAGTGCGCCTCCGAACTTCCGGTTCACGCACCCCAACTCGTGGGTGGTACATGTCCCGGTTGTTCAACTCAACCTGCCTCCGATCATCTCTCTTCCTCCTATAGCAAAACTCAGCCAAATGCCCATCCCGCTCACAATACTCACAATGGTACCTCACCACTCTCTTGGTAGCCACTCTCTTATTGGGTTGGGTGGCTCTAGATTTCTTAGGAAGGGGATCACTAGAGATATCTGGCAGGGTGTCAAGTGGGTTGCGAAGGTGGTTCGGTTTTGCAATCCACACTTGCTTCTGTGGAGTGTTTTTGGGTGGCTCTTCAAACACACCATCTCTCACAGGAAACTCAGAGGGGTTGGTAGGCTTAGGTGGAGTGATTTTGGCAAGCTTGGGAGTTGTGGTGGGTTTCTCATTCTCGCTCAAACCACTGCACTCACCGATCTTACCGAACATGCTATCGTCTTTCCCACCTATAGCAAAGCCTACTCCCGTGCTGCCAGCCCTTTTGCATTGGCTGAGCATCATCCCCAACTGCGGCTCTCGGCAAGACACCCAACTCAAGATGGACCGAAGGTATGTGTTTTCTTCCTCGGTACGCATCTTGTCGTGTTTGCATGACGCGATCTCAAGCTCCAAAGCCTCAAAGTGTTCCGACTCTCTAGTGCTATCTGAGCTGACCTTCTCTAGCACAACAATCCTAGCACCTCTTTGTGCCAGCTCAGAACGCAAGCCTAAGCAAGACTTGCACGCAGCAAGTAAGCTAGGCCTAGCCTTTAGCTCACTGACCTCCTCAAGTAGAGTGCCATACTTGTCCTGGAGAGTGACAAGACTAGACATGTGAATGGCATAAGCAAAACACTCTACCTCCTCGGTAACCACCATTAACGCCTTAGCAAACTCTAGCTCATGCAGCGTGCTAAGATACTTAGCCTTGAAATCGTTCCTCTCGCACGCGGCACGCTTGAGCAAAGCATCTTGACTCATCAAGGTGTCGTTCAAAGACTCAATCTCGAGAGAGAGAGAGGGATGCGATGGTGGGTGGTACCTTGGGTGTGTCGGAGTCGTAGTCGTAGTCAGGGCCATCCTTGCGCTTCCCAACTTTGCCTTCTTCAATCGCCATGGTGCAAAAGCCACCGTGCTTGGCGTCGGCGTAGAAGCATAGGCCGTTGAGCTTGTCCTCAACCTTTCCCTTGGACTCATCATCGCTCAAAGAAGCACCACTGTCGGAGGAGGCATCGATGTCGCTGAGGGAGGCGAGGAAGGCTCGATGCTTAGCCTTCACCTTGTCGATCACCTTCTTGGAGGACCTTCGGTGGTATCCACCCTTGGGCTTGTGCTTGTCCTCGAAGTGGTGCTCGCGCTTGTCCTTGCGCTTGGTGAAGTCGCCCGCAGCTTTCTTGGGGCAGTTTGCGATGAAGTGATCCTCATCACCGCAATGGTAGAACCCCTTGGCTGAGCCACCACGCCGACGGTTCAAACGATTGTTGTGAAACCGTGAGAACTTGGTGATGACCAAAGCTAGCTCATCATCTCCAAGAGCCTCCACTTGCTCCTCTGTCACAGAAATCAAAGACAAAGCAAACAAGGAGTGTGAAGGGTCAGAGGAAGAAGAAGACGTACTGCTGGGGCTAGAAACCAACACCATAAATGGTTTCGACGGGTTTTCAAGCCTGGCCCGGGTCTGGTAGTCAATCTCCGAGGACTTGAGCTTGCTGAACAGCTCGTCCACGGTCAGGGCATCATAGCCCGGTAACTCCTGAATGGCAGCCACCTTCATCACCCACACCTTCCGATCAAGAGCATGCAAAAGTTGGATAGCCATCTCATGATCATCATAAGGCAAGTTGGCTCGATTGGCACGCATCTTGTTGACGATAGATTGGAAGCGAGTGAACATCCCGTCAACAGATTCGCCGGCCAACTGAGCAAAGTTCTCGTACTCTCTACGGTATGTGTCAAAGAGTCTGGACTTGATCTGAGGGTTGCCCTCATGATATCTCAAGAGTGTTTGCCAGATCTCCAGTGCCGTAGTGAGACTTGAAACCCGCTCAAACTCCGGAAGAGACAGACAAGAGAAGAGAATGTTACGGGCTCTTGCATTAGATGCATGCTGCGTAACCTGGGCATTGGTGATCCGAGCCTCAAGAACCACGTAGTTCTCATTCTCACAAATCTCCCAAAACTTTGTGTCAAGCCCTTGGAGGTAAGCCGACATGCGCACCTTCCAATAGGCAAAGTTGGTTCCATCGAAGTAGGGAGGTTTACCAGCACCTCGCTCCATGTCGCCTTCGTGGATCAAGAACTGTGTAAGGTGGATTGATCCTTAACCGGCTCTGATACCAATTGAAGGACCGGAAACGGCGACCAGAGGGGGGTGAATGGGAGCCAAATAAAAATTCGTTTCGGAAGATCTTGACCCTTGTCTTAAACACTTCCCAAAGAGCAAGCTAGGCTCACAACTCACAAGTGGGTGGATGTTCTAGTAGATGTCCTAGGAACACAGCGGAGCTAGCTACGAACCCAACGAGACAAACCGCAACGAAAACGGAAACTCGCAGCGAGCAGCAGAGGCGACAGACGCTGGAAGACAGTGCGACGAACGCTCCAGGGCAGGGCGACGGACACTTAGGCGAGCGTCCGTTGGCCTTCCAGAGAGCCTGACAGAAGCTGAAAAACTACTGAGGCAACGGACGGTCGGCGACGGACGCTGTGAAGATCGTCCGTCGGCCTACCCGAGAGAAAAACAAAACTGCACAGCGCACACCACGCGACGGACGTTGGGCGACGGACTCTGGAGAGCGTCCGACACAAAAACCAAAGGACGCCGATAAGCGAGGCGACGGACGTTGACGTCAGTACGTACCAGCGTCCGACGCAAACCCTCGGAGCGTCCGACGCCCCCGAAAAACATGCAGTAACCGCGAAAATCGTTTTTCTCTCCACCAAATCTTCCCAAATCTTGACTAAATGTTCTCCACTAGCAACCCAACTTGATAGGCATGATTCTAGGGCTATGGAGGAGCTATCCCTAAGAAATCATCGCTTAATTTGGTGAGAATTAAAAGAAAACGAGGATTTGGGGGAAAAGGGGCAAGAACGAAGAACACCGCAAAGAAAACGCCTGATCTACGCACTCGTGAGGTTTGAGGGGAATTCCTTCGGTGCAAAGATGCTCCTCACAAACACGAACAACTTGGTTCAAACGGATTTGCAAGAGCTACTCCCTACAAAGAGAAATCATCTTGGGAAAAGAGGGAGCAAAAGAAAAACGCGAAGAACACAAGCAAAACGGGGAACACGATCACAAAAGCGAAGACACCATGGCTTACGGAGGTTACGGCTTCCGATTCCTCGCAACAATCACAAGTTCTTATACCGGTTTCTCGGTGGATCTCAAGCAAAAGCTAGCGAAGGGAAAACCTAGGGATAGGTGGGAGAAAGAGTAAGGCAAGAGATAAGGATGAGAATACCCCTTCATCCTCTATTTAACGGGGCTTTGGCTATTTCCCAAAGAACCCCTAGATACAAGACCAAATTACCTAGCCCTAAGACATTGTAATCCAAGTCGATAACTCCTAGCCACTCATTTGAATGGACGACCCCACTTCCTGCCGGGAGTTGCCGTCGCCTCGACGCAACCTCCAGGATTCCGCCATGTGCCATCCCTGCTTCCTTGGAAGCTCCGCCTAGGTTTTGAGCCCAAATCCAGGAAACCTGCCACCGGTAGCTTTGGGCTCAACTACCGAACCCCGAGTTTTGCGGCCCAAACTCCGAAACCGACGCGGATGGTTTTGAGGCCCAAACCACCAAACCACTCGACGCGAGCCACCTTGTCTTCGCCCGGTCAGACTCCGAGTCCCCTGAGCCTCCGCTCGACTCGCACGTCCACCGTCTTGACTTGGTTGACTCAGTCTACCTCCATGTCTTCTCGCACTCGCCGGTGCCAAGTACCAGCCACGACGGCTAGTCCGCCGGCGCCCATGGTCCCTCAGTCCGAGTCCCGCTTCCGCCCTTCACCGCTCTCAGTCCATCGGCATGGCAAGCCTCTACTCGACCTTCTCCACGCCATTGACCACTATCACTAGGCATAGCACCTGCACACCACAAGACGATAGACAAGCACACATTTCTACTTTCGCAGAGGTTAGGGTAAGCCACTCAAACTGAAACACTCATGTGTTGGTCAATCACTCATCATCAAAGCTGAACATACATGGGTACTTATCCACCATGTGTTCGCACTTATTAATATAATAAACTAGAACCTCATCTTCTTATTGTATATATTATTTTAATCCATACAAAATAATAAGAATACTTATTAATTCATGTTTTTGAACCTACGTCTCGAAGTGAGGAAGGCTCAAGAACAATTTGAATGTGAATTACGCCATGGCCCTAATTATGATCCAGAAGCCGAGGAGGTAATTATATGATTTCATGTTTTTATTTAATTACATGTCTATTAAAACCACCACCATTAAACTCACAATGTTTATATTCAGAGGGCATTGACTCAGATGAAAGAGTTGATCTCACGACGTGCCGAAGACAAACCCGAACCGACCGCGATGACGAGCAATGAGCCATCAAGGAAAAGGAAGCGGAGCGTTGGCAAACGAGGCGAGAGAGGATTGAACAAGTTTCCAGATGACGTATATGCCATCTTAGAAGTCAACCCAACCGGAGAGGCCACGGCTCCTTTGGAGGCCCTATCCAAGTACCGGAACGCAATTGACTTCTGTGTTAGGGACATTCTTGACGTCACTAACAAGACTTGGTCCAATGTGTCGGAGGATGACAAGACAAGAATTTGGGAAAAATTGAAGACGAGGTTCTAGTTTCCTCGAGCCATCCCAGAGGCACTGATAAAGGACTATACCTTGAAGCAGGCTACGGTCAGTTTCCGAAACTGGAGGTCCGACTTGAATACCAAGTTTGCCAAGAAAGGGTTGGACCCTACAACAACATACAAGATTACTAAAGGCCAGTGGGTGGTCTTTCTAGAGCAGAGGAAAGAGGCAGAATTCATATCTCTGAGCGAAACCAACTCCGCTCTCGCAAAGAAGAATAAGTACCACCACCGTCTAGGCTCAGGTGATTATCAGCGTCAGGCTCCCAAATGGCAATAAGAAGAGGATGCTAAGAAGGAGAAAGGGTTACCGGTGCTGTCCGAAAAAGTTGGTGAAAGGTCCGCGAATTGGATTCGGGCTAGAAAACCAAAGGAAACCGACAACGGTTTGTCCTTTGATGACCCTGAGGTTGAAGAAGTAGCAAAGAACATCTTTGCGGTGGTAGCCAAGCAATGGGAAGGTACATTCAAGCCACAAAGAGAGAGAGAGAGAGAGAGAGAGAGAGAGAGAGAGAGAGATCCTTAGTGAGGACCTGGGTAACCCCGAGCATCCTGACCGTGTTCGAGGCGTCTCATCCAAAGAAGGATGGAAGGATGGATTCGGCCCTCAGTGGGAAGGTGAGTACAGGAAACGTGATCGATACAAGGAAGAAATGGCTAGCTATTGGAAGGAGGAGGCTAAGAAAGAGTTCACAGAGTTTATGCAGAAATTGCTTGATGATCCTCCTCCTGAGTTGATGCAAAAACTAGCGAGTGCGGTGTCAAATCAACAAATAAGCACTCAGGCACCCCAGATGCAGCTAGTGCCAGTGGTGTCCCAGTAGACCATTGCTGAGGTACCAAGCAGTGTCACATCTACAGGGAATAAGGTTCAATATCCGGTTGACGACATTGTTACTCCCATGGCTTGCTCCCAGTCATAATATATGACATTAACAATCATCGTACAAGGGAAGTAGCCACGGGCAAAGCGATCCCAGGACGCAAGTACCACAGTGCTGACATTCCTGAAGACTACTGCAGAGTAGAAGTATCGACCGTGGTCCAAGGATATGAGGACGAGATGTTAGACATCCCCGGTCTCGAGGACATTGAGAAACTCGAACATGCTATAAACAATTTTATTCTTTGGCCTCGGCGAGACGTCCAGCTGAGGGAGCCGCCACCGTCCTCGCAAGAGATAGCAGTTGAGGAGTCATCAGGACCTAACGATCCTCTTCCAAACCCACCACCATCACCAATCCATTCTCTTGCGAGCCCACCTCCGCCACAGTCATCACCTCTGCCACAATCGTCACCTCCGCCACAATCACCACATCCAAAAACATCACCTCTGCCACCTCCACCACAAAAATCCACACCTTCCCCACAACCCAAAGATCCTAAACAAACACCGGAGCCACCAGCGCCGCCAAAGAAGAAGTTTCCTATCCCCAAGTTGATTTCCCAATTCGAACCAAAGAAAAAAAACAGCTAGCACAACCAGATTTTTTAGAAGACTTGGGCAAAAACGCACTAGTGAAGTCCTCGAGTTGTCTGAGCTCAAGAAGTCAGCATAGCCGGTGCCTAAGGTAATTCTCTGCAAATTCAAGGTGCCAACTTGGGAAGACTACAAGTCTGTGCCTACAAACTATGTGGTGGGAAAGCCTCTACTAAGCTGGGAGAAACTCCAAAAGGTCCCTAACAAAGTAAAAAGGATGCATGACTGGTACATGAGATCCTGTTCTGCTGGCATTCACACCATCAACGTGTCTATACCACATAAGGCATTTCAAAGTGATCATAATATGTGCATGATTAGCTTTGAAGACATTTGGTTGATGATGAACCTCGAGAGACTAGACGTACAGATAATAACGATGTTTGCATTGTATATGAGTTTGGGTAGTGGGACCGTATAACTTTGGGTGATCAAACTACATAATTTCAATGCACAAATGTATCATGAATTTGATTCATGTAGGGACCACTGGATCTGCGTCATCATTTATCCTAAAAAGGAAGGGTGGTGGTACTAGACTCCGCAAGTTACGCACCATCAAGCTATGCACATTTCATTGAGATGCTAGAGTTGTAAGTTGAGATATGCATGTATACTTTTGCATTATGAGATTTGAAGAATAACTAACATGTTGATATTATTCGAGTTCGTAGGGCATGGCGGTTTTATATAATCAACGGTGGAAAGCTTGAATCGAAGAAAAAAAAAAGGAGCCATTGGAAGTTATATATGACTGGCCGGTAAGTATGAAAACTTACTCTTATGAATACAGATCATACATGTACTATGTGGATATACTACATGTGCGACCATCTATAAATAACCACTTTAATTTTCTGTTTTATAGTGCCACAAGCAACCAGCAAGATTTGTCCTCTGTAGATACTACGTGTGCGAGCACATGAGAGGAGGAGACACAACAACTAAGAAGAAACCTTCCAAGAAAAAATCCAAGGGGACGACCATCAACGAAAAGACATTGTACACCATAGTTGAGGACGTGTGCTTTTTCCTCATCAAACAAGTCATCTCAAGTGTAGGGAAATATCATGATTATGAGAGTGAATTAGCTAAACCCGAGTATGAAGCGCTAACAGAGGTTTATAACCTAAATCTTACTCGGTCCGGTTTTTAGAGGACAAGTCCAAACTCTTGATGTATATAGACCTGTAACTTTATGTGTGTGAGCATAAGACTCATGTATATAATGTGTCATACACTTTTAACTTTATTGCGAGCATGGTACTTTGAAGAAAGAAATGTATGTATGAGATATTTAATTTACATGTTGCTATATATTTGAACACCATCCAATAGGGTTTAGTAGTTTCAATAATAATATATATGTATATATTAAATAATACAATAATATATAAATACCAAAAATTAAAAACTAAAAAATCATTTCCATAGGCGGTTCACCTGTGTAAATGAGTCATTTACACAGGCGGTTCACTAAGAAAACCGTCTGTGAAAATGGGTTTCTACAGGCGGTTCTCAAGCAACCGCCAATAGAAATGTCTGGCCCCCAGCGCAGACGGCGCTGAAAAACGCCTATAAAAATGGGTTTAGAACCGCCAGTATAGACCGGTTTTGTACTAGTGATAAGAGGATCGCTCGGTGATTGAATTATAGCAAATTTACAGAAAACTAGCCTAGCTTGTCTTCAAACCTTACTATTAGTTCTAGCCGGCTTCGATAGACTCACAAAAACAGGCCTCAAAACTTCTCAAGTGAAGAAGTCCGTTGGGGAGGCAAACCTAGATTTTTTTACAACGAACCTACAATTATTCTAGGGTAGGCAAGCCGCCTAGCAACAAACATGGTCGATGATTGTAGAATGGCAGATATGGGATTTGAAAAGATAGTGTTTGGAAAATGTAAAGTCGTAGATTGAGTATATTTGATGGATTGGATACGCTCAATCGATCATGGCTCGTTATATTTTTATTAGGACGAGTTGAGCTTATATCCTGTTGGGAGTGGTAGTGTCAAAATTATTATAAACTAAAATCCATGCGAAATACAAAATCCAATTTGATTTTTGGCTGACAAAATCGTATTGTCCGGTTTTGGAAACCAACTTAGCTAGTTTCTACGATTCTGGATCTTTCCAAGGCTAATTCTCTCATCCGGACTATTAGTGCACTCATAATGCAAACTCTACTATAGAGTCTAAGTCTATTTATTACCCTCTTATTTATGATATTTTGCTGATATGATAGTATATTTATTGAAGAGATGGAGAGAAAATACAAGACTATATTTCTTATTTAGACTTCAAGTCTATGAAATCTTCGAGATAATAAATACGTTTAGACTCTATAATAAAGTCTACATTGTAAGTGCCCTTACATCTATCAATGGGAAAAACGTAATTGTAAAGTCTAATTTACAGTTTGTTATAAAACCGTATGCTCTAACAAATCTACTTTGCTTTAATTCTCAATCCAATGAATTGAGATTCGTTTGGTTCAGCTTTTCGATAGTGATCCTGTTGTACTAAAAATCAAAACCCCAACTAAAAGGGTAGAATTTGGAGCTGTGTTCTCAAAAATACGACGTCAACAAAAAGGGTGGAATCTAAAGCTGTTCTTTTCGATCTTTTTTAAAAGTACCTGCTTTCATGTAGTACTGTTTTCGTAGCACAATTGGATAATGGATCCCAATTTCGGTTTTCTGTTTTCTAAATGGATGAAAATAGATAGATATTTGACACCCGTTTCATAATGTTTTGCCTTCAACTAAACATTCTACAGCTCTTTGATAGCACATATATAGCTCACGTACGTTAGCTTTTTTCATGTATTACAACCCACATGAACTTTTTTCCGGCTCACGGTCAATGTAACGGCCACAAATACTATATGTTTACACAGGTCGACGTCTGCCGGGAATTGCAGTACCGAAGACGTGCACCAGCGGCCGTACTGCAGCGGGTTCGTAGAGGTGATGGCTCCCGTCTTCACGAGAGAGGCCTGGACTTGCGTCTGGCACATGATCCAGAACGACCTGGTTCACGGCTGGCCGGGGTCTCGACTGGAACTTCTGGAGATGCGTCGACGTAAGAATTCATGCATTAATATCTATAAGTAAAAATGGGTTATCATATAGTACCTGTTATTACGTTTTGTGTGTCTGCTGCAGGAGCCTGAGCAGCAGATCGGTGTGGTGGACGCGCGCGCAGTACGTGGCGCATCACGATGGGTTTACGCTCGCGAGCAAGGGCGGGCAACGACACGGTGGATGGAAGCCGTCGCAAGGTCAGGCTCCGGGCCGGCGTCGGCAGAGTTCGGCATGTTGATGAAAGCCAGATTGCACAACGCGGACAGGGCCCGGCCGGGCAGCAGCGGCTCGATCTTCTTGCACAATCGAATGCAGCGTCGCCACCGTCATAGATCACAAGCTCTAGCATGGCATGTAATAAGTGGTGCAAACGTAGCGTCATTTGAGATTTTTACTGTGTCGGCCGGCCGGCCGGCCAGTAGACAAATACTAGTGTCATCGCCGCACCGTCCACCGGTCGCCCGTTTCACAGGCACCATCATCCTAGTCCCAATATGCATTTAGCTTCCTCTTTGCCTTGCCTTGCTTTGCTTTGCTTCCAGAGCGCTCTTTCATTCCTTTTGCTGCTCAAGTGCTTGACCAACTGGGCAATTGCAATTCATGGCCTCAAAAGCTTGTGCAATCATGCATGGTGTCAGCAATGGTAAACCGGCCTGTCAGTCAGTCAAATTAAAAGGCGACCTCCTTCCTGTTATACAGGAAACAGGACTGGAGTATCTTGGCCTCAAAAGCTTTGGGGAATCATGAGAGTATCCTCCTCGACTCAAAAGCTTTGTGCAATCATGTCCCAAAACCATTATTTGGATTATTGAAGAAGTTCCTACGATAAGTCATCAAAAATCTTAACCGATATATAGGACCCACCTGTCATATTAATATTATATTTATTATTATTATTATTCTTTTCTTTTCTCTCTAAGGCCACGACATTAAGCACGCCTTCTTCTTCGCATGTGCCATGGCACCCGTCGCCTAGTCTGCCCCAGGGCGTCCCTCCATCTCGTCTCTGGCCATGGTGCCCCTTCCCTTCTCTTCTTCGCCCAAATCACAGCCAGGCTGGTGACGGCGACCGGTCCCAAGATCCGTGTGGCCAAGGCCAGCGGCGCCTTCATGGAGCTGGCGGAGGCCTGATGCCACAGATATGATGCTGCCGCCTCGACATCCTCATCCTCGATCGCGATGTCCGCCCTGCCATCCATATCCCTATCCATGACCCCGACTTATTCTCCATTCACAACCTTCGTCGTGCCCGGCCATGGCGCCCCTCCGCTCCGTTCGCCCATGTTCATCAGTGATGAGGAGGGGAAAAAGAAGACACTTGTGATGGGCCCTACTTTATTGGGGAAATGCAACTCCTCCTTCATTTAACGGGGGAATGTGTGTTTTCAGTGGCCGAGAGAGAGTGTTTTTAGGGAGTTCTGGAAAAGAAAACGTGTTTTGTGTAGATGAGGTGTGGGATTATTGAAGAACCGCTAGAGATCAAGCAAGCACAACGCAGGCAAAACTCTGTTTTTCATCCTTCATCTGCTGCTTAATTTGCATTGTCCACGGTCACTCTGCTTGCTCAAGTTACTGCGTACGTGTAATCATAACAAGTAAATACGAGTACTCGTTATTGTTAGTTGGCAAAGGGCGTTAGAAAGAAAGAAAGAAAGAAAGAAAGAAAGAAAGAAAGAAAAAGGTTAGAAGGTGTGAGTGACATGGCCTTGCCTCCCTCAAATTATTGATTGATCACACTCACACAGGACACGAACACGACACACACGCGCTTAACCGCCAATGACACACCAAACAATAGTATGGATCATAATGCTGCGGCAGCCAGAGCACTGACGAGGGGGCTGAGGTTCTATAGCACAGTGGAGTACTGTGTATTAATGTATGTATGTATGTATGATGTAGCTAGTCATACGTGTGATGTCTGATGTGTGTCCAATGGGACAATAAAAGTGGTGCTCAAGTACTGTTCAGACACCAAATCTATCTAGTACAGTACGTGCAACTTTGGGGTCGTTTGGTATGGTGCAACTTAGGACCCGTTTAGTATGGCTCCCAAACCAGCTCTAGAATCCGCTCTAGCAAATAATGGCTCCATGCCTGGAGTCCTAGAAATCCGTTGAGAGAAGAGGAGAGAGGAAACAGAGAACTAGAGTTGAAAAATGAGCTTCGCCTAGCCCGTGTGCCGCCTCACACTACCATCGAGGCAAGATCCAGTTTTTCCCTTCTCACCTTGCTCCTCCGAGCACAGCCGAGCGCAGGACCGCGGACACGCCACCGCACCAGAGCCAAGGCATTGGGTATGGTCGGGGCAAAGCCGGAGATAACAAGGCAGGCCGGGGCGCGCGAGACGGTGTGGCTAGGAAAGGAAATAAATAAATGAGAGAAAACAAAATAAGAAAAAAAAGGATATTTTGAACCTTTTATTATTTTTCCAGCAGGAGGAGAACATGTTTGGCCAAAGGGTGGAAGAAACAGATTTAGCTCCTTAATTAAGTGGATCCGCTTCACAGGTGAAGTCATAACTAAAGTTATTTTGACGGAAGCCGAAGCTCTAATATACAGACCGTTATTTATCATTTGGTGTACCAGACTCACATAACTTTATAATTAAGTATATATATTACTCAGCAAATGCAAATGTATGCCGGTTAGACTAGTCTAGCTAGTTAGCAAGTATAACGATTCGGTCCCTGCATCATACTATCAACGTCTTCCATATACGCCGCCGCGTACGGATTGAGAACCTTTGTAACGAATTAGCCTTGCTGCAAATGTGTACCTACCGCATCAAGCAAATCCAACTCTGTGGCAACTGCTTCCCAAAGAACAATCATTGTTAGTAGTTGAATGACTCTGTGTTAGTCATGTGCTCCAAGCTCAGCCCTTTTAATTAATATATGATGATGATCCATTGCCAATAGTGGAAGGAAGAGATGATGATGATGGCAAAAAGTAGTACTAGCTTCGTTCTCAAATGAAAGCCTAGACTAATCTAGATGCATGATATATTCATGTATGTGTGATGCTAGTTCGGTTTTCTTTGTTTCTTGATTTCTTGTACGATTTATTAAGGAAAAAAAGCAAAGAACAACACACACATCACATGCCTATGTATCCAATAATTGGGGAGTAGTATCTCTGGCTCAAAAAGTGTGAATTCGCATGGTAAGAGTGAGGTCGACTTGCTATCCAACTCTTGTAGACGCTACAGTGGTCCATAGCTAGCGAGCAGCGGTTGCATGCGCAACAACAGCTAACCAACGGTCGACAGCGGCAACAGTATTTAGAAAGACGACAGGTTACGATGCATCTTGCCGACGTAGGCAATATCTAATTAATCTAATAATGCACAACACTATTTTTTTAGATAATGGATAAAAAAATCCAGCTTCATCGATATGCTTGATAGAATCTGACCACTTATTACAGACTTTTTTTTAGAGGAAATAACTTTCCATTACTCAGACAGCGTTGAATCATCAGCAATTATAGACTGAATGTTTGCCGGAATGAAAGCTAACAGCAGCTCATCATCCGGGTTACAAGAACTACCAAGACTAGCCAATGCATGGGCAACTCTATTACAAGCGCGAGATCGATGTTGGAATCTCCAGGAGATGAAGTTTCCAGTCAGCAAGATACGCAGAACGTCGACCAGAATGGAGACAACACTTTGGGCGAAATCATCTGAATACACAGCTCGCACCACTTCGGATGAATCAGTTTCAAAAACGACATGGCCAATCCCTGCATCAAGCGCTACTTGCACACCGTGAATGCCAGCAATCAGTTCGCCATGAAGTGCATGCATGAGAGCTCCAGCACGCCCTCTGTAGGCACTAATAACATCCCCTGCTGAATCTCTGAGAATACAACCCCAACCTCCATTGCCGGAAACTTGATCATAAGCCGCATCACAGTTAATTTTCACACTATCACTTATTACAGACTTTACTAACAAGTTCACACTCACGTTCACTGGAAAACCTGAACAAGGAAAAGTTTTTTTTTGACTAAAACAAACCTATATGTCTATGGCGAAGCCATCCATAGGAACTAAAAAAATCTAACGCCGACGTCTCAATATGCCGCGCCGAAGAGGTCAAAAGATCTTTGATATCTTCACGCCGCTGCAAGTTCGCCCATTGACGAAGCCAGCGAGTTCCTCTGAATAGTACCTGCAAAAGTGATTTTGATCTGCATTTGTCAAACACCACCTCATTTCTAGTGATCCAAATAGCCCATAGTAGTGCTGCGGCTGCTGTTAATAACAAGGAGTTATACTTTTTGTTCCCCAATTTAGACCAATTTAAAAATAAATCATCTATATTGGACGGAGGCTGTAAACCAAAAAGTATATGGACCGAACGCCATAGAAACTTAGCATAAAAGCAACCAAAAAAGAGATGATTAATTGACTCTTGGAGATGACAAAAACAACAACGAGTATCGCCGCTCCAATTTCTCCTCGCCAAATTATCTTTGGTTAGAGTAACCTTTCTTTTTAAATACCACAAAAATATTTTAATCTTCATTGGTAGTTTTGTTTGCCAAATATCCTGTGACACTCGCACTCCATTGTTAATTAAAGCAATATACATCGACTTGACTGTAAAAACCCCAAAGGCCTTAAAGCCCTAAATGAAAGCATCTCTTTCCTGTGATAAGTTAATAGTTTGCAAGGAGGCTACAATACGATGTCAATTTGTCAAGTTCACACCCACACTATTGCTCTACTAGTACCACTATTATAGTGAGTGTGATCAGAGAACGGAGAGCAGGCGTTTACTGTGTGTTTGGATTGCGGGATATCCCGGGTTATCCTGGATTGGACCCAGATGGACCCGTGTTTGGATTGAGGGTTGGGTGAAAGGGGGTCGACCCAGGTTGGTATATTCCCCTCAGATGCGGGTTGGTTTGGTTCCACCAAAACGAGGGGACCGTGTGGGTCGAGCAGGGGCGAGCGGCACGGCGCGCAGGCGGCTCGCAGCGGGTGCCTAGTCGCGAGGCGAGCAGGGCGAGGCCGCCGGGGCGCGTCGTGGCCCTTGGGGCGGGGAAGGGCGGGGCGCGCTCGCCGGTGCGGGGCGGGGCGGCGCGCGCTCTCCGGGGCAGGGCGAGGCCACCGGGCGGGGCGGGGCACAACGGGATGAGGCGCGCTCGCCGAAGGAGGAGACGAGGAGCGGACGGGATTCGGCGTGGCGGAGCAGACCATGGGCGAGGGGAAGAAGTAGCGGGGGAGGGGGGCAGGGGCCCATGGCCGGGCCAAGCCCCGCGGAGTGGCCGCCGGCGTGGGTAGGGTCGGAGCAGGCCATGGGAGCGAGCTCCGATGTGGCGAGTGGAGCTGGGGAAGAGAGGGAAGGAAGAAGAATGACAGAGAATGACATGTGGATCCCATTCGTAAGTGGCTCAACCCTTTTCAACCCAACCCTCTAACCAAACAGAATACGTAACCCGTTAACCAAACAAGAAATGGGTCCGACCCAACCCTGAAAACTGGGTTGAACCCAACCTAACCCACTTGGTTCCCAAACCAAACACACGGTGCACGCTTCAGTTCGGTTTTTCAACCCATAAACTATAAAACTAGTACACTAGTACTGGATACACTCTAACCGTGAACCAGACAAATTTGGTGCTTTAGTTAATTATATATAGTTTGAAAGGTGGTTGACTATTTTCAGAAATAATAAAAACATGTTTTAGCATGTAAAAAATAATAACTTATGTATTTTAAATAAAAATGAAAATAATACCATTTATTCATAAAAAATGTTACCTGATGGTAGTTTGGAACTTATTTGTTTCATTCCTATTGTTTTACTGCTTGCAATATGGTTTATTAGAAACATGAACAAATAAGATTTAAATAACTCGAAATACATCGCCAATGAATAAATAAAGATTTTTTAGTGGAAAATAGATTATCATATTTTTTTATTTAACTAGCAAATTTGCCCGTGCGTTGCAACGGGAAATAAAATTAGTTCTATCAACCATGAAATCATAAATTAAATGTTTTTATTTTAATATTAAATGTGTTTATTTTAATAATAGCATAGAGACTATAATTCTAAATAAATATGTCTTTTTTTTTACTGGAAAGACTGTTTGGTGAACCCCAGAGTACCAAAATTTTAAAAAATTAGAAAGAGAAGAGAGTTCTTACAAAGGCAGTTGGTTAACTAAAGGCATCTAGCCACACACAAAAGGATAATCTCAAGTCACCTTTGAACCTAATAGATTAAAGATTACATTGGAATTTAAAGTTTGCTAACCAAGTACTAAAGTTGGGTTGCTTGCCATGGAAAATTTTATCATTCCTGATCCTCCATATTTCCCATAACGCTATTAGAACCAGCTCCATGAGGAAGGGCAGATTGGAGTCCCCTCGTGCTTGGGCAAGGCGCTGGAAGAGTCCTATCTGCTCATCCCACTGAATTTGTAGAGTCTGCCAGCAGCAACGTGCAAAGTTGCATGAGAAGAAGAGGTGCTCTAGATCATCTACTACACTCAGAGGACAGAGAACACAATGATCATTGTCTTGTATGTTGCAGTGACGCCTTCGGAGCATATCTTTGGTGTTCAAACGTGTAACACCCAAAATTTGCATATTTTTGAAATGCATTAAAATGATTTATTTATGTCCTTTGTTATGCATATAATATAATTAAACTATAAATGTTTTGGTACATTAAAATAGGCCATATAGTAACATGTTATGCTTTGCATGCTGGTGCATTATATTTTTGTTGAGTGGTTTTGAAAAGTCCCCAAAACTGAGTTTGAAAACTACATTTGAAAATGCTTTGGAAATTCGTTTGAAAAATCAAATTTGGAAACTTGAAAAGCTATTTCCTTTCTCTCTCTCCCTGCTGCTGCTCATCTGGCCCAAGGCCACTCCCTTCCTCTCCTTTGCTCGCAGCCCAGCCCGCAGTGGCACCCTTTCCCTTTTCCCTCTCCTGGGCCGACGGCCAAAGGCCCAAGTCGGAGCCAGCACTCCTTTCCCCTGCCTTGTCACACAGACGAGATGGCCCCGCGTGTCATCCTCTCCTCTCCCCTTTGCTCTGAGCCGCCGACAGGAGGACCCCGCGCGTCAGCCCGCACTTCCCTTTCCCCTTTCTCTTTCTGTGACACCGATCGCCCGGGCCCACCCGTCATCACCTCCACTCCCCAGTTCTTGCCGAGCCCGAGTCGAACACCACCACTCCCGAACCGAATCCAATCCCGAACATCGCGGGATTTCTTTTCCTTCTTGGATTTTTGGACGCGGTGGCCATCTACAAAACCTCGGCCGCCTCCCTATTCCCCATCTACCGGTTGCTTCACGCCCTAACAGCCACAGCGCGTTCCAGAGCTCGAGTTCCGCCGCCGCCGCCATTATCGCCCCTGCAAGCTCACGGGTGGCCGTTGGCGCTTCTCTTACCATCGGAACGAGGTTTGGAGCCCCGTGAAGTTTTTCCCGCGCTCAATTTCGCGTGTCTTGGTCCTCACCGTCGTGTCACCGCGCACAGGAAGCCGTGACCGCCTCGACGCGTCGCCAAACGCCACTGTCATCCTTGCGGGTCAATTCCTCCCTCCAGAACAAGGTTTGAGACCCCTTGATCATTACCCTGCACCTAATTTGGCCTCTACGTGATCACCTTGCCTCCCCTTTGTTCGCAGGGAAGCCCTCGCCACTCCATCACGTCGGCAGCCGCCTCTGAGCCCACTCTGTCCGCGTGAATCCCCTCGGTGAGTTCGCGCCGTCCCCCTCAATCACCCGGACCACTCGGTTCATCGAATAGTGCCCTGCAGAGCTCTAACGGCTTGCGCCGCCGACCTCCGAGCCGTCTCTCTGCTCCCCTGAGAGCGCCGACCGAGCCTCTCTCCCTCCCCCAGATTCTAATCGTGGTCGTCCTCTTTAAATCCGACGGTCCAGATCATCAGATACCTCTTCGGTCTCTCCCTTCTAATCCCGGCCCTTCAATCTGAGATCAACGGCTGAGGATCTCCGATACCCTTTCGCTCTGGGATTTTGCTAAAGAGCCCCTGAACTCTTTAAGTGCCAACCCGCAGTCCATGGCGCAGTCTGGGAATACGCTTTTGCCTTTGGAAAGCGTAAACTTCGTCTGATTTCTTTTAATTAGAAAATAAAATGAAAATCTTAATTTCAGTTTTGCCACACAAATTCAAAATCCTATAACTCCCTCATTTTTAATCCAAATCGCTCCGTTCAAGTTGCGTTAGATCCGTATTTTCTTGCTCTATCCATTAGTACAGTTTTCATCTATGTTAATTACTTTTAAAAATCAAAGAAAATTATTTCCGTAATGTTTTAATCTCGCTCTATTCAAAATCCTATTTAATTCCTAACTTTTCCGTTATAGCTCCGTTTTTCGTGATTCAAGCGTCTATGTGATCGTAGTGTTACGTAGATTAGTTTTGTGAACCTTTCATCTTATTTTATTACTGTTGGTGTACTGTTCTAATCATAGCTTTGTTTGCTTCGTGTATGATTGCCGTTGGTTGAATGGTGTTGCTTGTTGATCGGTATAGACGTTGAGCTTCCCGTTGAAGAGCCGGAGTTCTTTCTTGATCAAGATCAGCAAGACCAGCAGGAGTTCTTCGAAGAAGGCAAGTATAACATGGGATTATCCTTGTTGTCCTATTCACCATTAATATAACTCATATGCATGAAATTCCTTGTTTACCTTAGTTTGATCCTAGTGTTTGTTATCCTGAATACCTTGACACCTATGTTTTGATCCACTACATATGATTAGTGTTGCTAGCGCTCATACCAGATGTCCATGATCTTAATTTGTTAATGACTATATGCAATAATGGTAAAACTCGCGTTTTAGCAACATTGGAATATGGGATCTTATCTGTCGGCAAAAGCTGGGATATACAGTACAACCACGAGGGCTATATGGCTCTGGCTTTAGCTCAGTATGGGGACCTTTTCTAGCTCGCTCAGTGGTTACCTTTGTGGCGCGAAAGGGGTGTGCCGAGACGGGTATAGTGTGGTTCCTAATCTTCGGGCCAGCCGCGAAGGAGTGTGACCGTGGAAAGGTTGGCTCTATATCTCCTTGCCATGGAAACCTGGCGGCCCTAGCTTGTTAGACGAACCCTTGAAAGGCTTCATAGTGAACCCTGCCCGTTCACCTTGGGAGTGCTTTGGGAGTAATTAACCCGGGCATCTGGGCAATCACGACTCGTGGGTAAAGTGTACACCTCTGATCAGAGTTAATAAACTATCATGATAGCCGTGCTCACGGACACGAGCGGCTCGGAAAACTCACAGAATTATTGGGTTCCTACTTCTATGTGGCTTATGCAAGTATTATCTATTTATTGTATGTCATTGTCATTTACTTTATGATCATGATTATTTGAGCTATTGCAATTTACCTTGGTAATTGTTGATATTAATATGAATTTGATCTACTTAAAATGCTTACTGCTATGAACCATGCATATCCTCTTGAGCTTCATAAACCCCGTGTTATATTTGTTGAGTACGTATGTGCTCACCCTTGCATTCAAACAACACAGATGAAGAGTGGGTTGATGATTACCGCAATGAGTACTAGTCTTGGAGTCAACCAGTCAACCAATCCCTTTGGAGCTTCCGCAGTTACCTTCGTTTAGTTAAAGTTTTATTTGTTTAATTCTATGTAATGAATATTTATTCGCTATGTAATAAACACTGTGATGGTACTTTTATCGTTTGTCAACTCATGTGTGCGACTATTCCTGGGGTGCACGTGAGCCTTTTATGCACTTGTTTTTGTTCTTGAAAACGGGTGTGACAAATTGGTATCAAAGCATGTGTTGACTGTAGGACGCAAGCCTAGTTAGAATGGTTGCTTTTAGAGTCCTTCTTCTCTTGTTCATGCTTTCTAATAAAGTCTTGATAATTGCTAAAAGTTTTAATGCTTCTTCGGTTATATTCTATTGAGAAAACTTTGCTTCTATCTAATCTGTGTCTGAACTTTCTATAGATGCCTCCCTCTCGCCAGAACATCAGGATGACAGCTGCGGAGTACCGTGCCTTGTTCACCCCTAGGCAACTTCGACCAGCTGAAGAGATGGAGATTTCTGATGCAGAGTCAAGAGTGGGAGCCTTTCAGGATGAAGACATGGAGGAAGAAGTTCAGATGAAGCCAGCACCAGAAGACGTCCCTTGGACAGGCTGGACTGAAGAGACTCACGTCATACTGCCAAACCGTCACTATCCTTTCCAGGATCTGATCGAGATGTTTCTGGAAAACTGCTTGTATGAGATGCAAGCCACCTTGGAGTATCGCTGCACGGAACGCAAGCATCATCGGAGGCCATCCCAATGGCATGCAGAGCTTTGGGTCTGGGAAGTGGAAAACAATCATCATATGGTAAATGCAACCTTCAGGACCAAGGTGAGTCGATCCACTCCTAGGAAGGCTATGGAGGATGTTGCCCTTGAAGCATTCATCAGCTATCACGGTCGGTACCGGGATCAACATGGCACGAGTGATGGTGGTTTCAAGCATCTTCCTTTCCTTGTGCCAAGTAGAGGAACCTGGTACATGGCACCTGCAGATGATTCCAAACCAAAACTGCAAGGTGTGGTAAAGTTTGGTCGTGAAATGGCAACTGTGGCAGACGAGTTGAAAGAAGAGCTGCAGTATGAGAAGGAATTCAATGAGAAGCTTTGTGAGGAGAATGAAGCGTTAAAGGTCCAGCTAGCTCAACTCCAGCCATGAAAGAAGACCCCAAGTTCCTCGTCAATCTAGATCTATCCATAGGGATTAGGCACCTTTTATGTAATAAAGAACGATAGTAGTTTCGTCGTTGCGTCTAGTTTAATCGAGTCTTGGTGTAATGTGATCCTTTGTGCTTGGTTTATTTGTTATGATGACTATGAATGATTTGGATCTTTGTAATGTTTGCTGGACATCTTGTGGGTATATCTACAAGGTTCCAAGGTTTAATAATAATTAGTTAATGTCATACATATAGTGGGGTTGGTTTTGTCCTGTCTCTATCCTTGCTGTTTTCTGGAGCAGTCGTCAGTGTTTCTGTTATATCTCAAGATCTGTTGATGCAAAATCCATGAAATTTTACTGGGCACAACTAGACTCATTCATGGTTCTTTTCCAACTGGAATCACCCTTATAGCTGTTATATTTTAAGAGATATGCCTGTTGCAAGTTGATGTTTCTGCGCAGTCTGGAACCTGAAACAGAATCTGTTCTTTGCTGTTTTACGCAATTTTAACTTCTGAATCTGGGAATGTCAGCTGAGACAAAGTTGTATATAATTTCAATACCTTTCCAGAGAGTCCAGAATCAACTCCATCGGATATCTGTAACTTGTTTTACGGCCGTTTTACTGCAGTGTTGTCAGAATCTCTCGTTCAGAAAATTTCAGGTTTGCATATAATACGTTTTGATGGTATAAGTCATGTTTCTAAGCATAATTGTTTGTGTTTTGGAGTACAGATGCCCCGTTCCAACAGGAATCCACCGCCACCACCTCCCCCGGCACCCATGTCCACGGAGGAGCTGATGGCAATGCAGGGACAGCTCATGCAAGTGATGATGCAGTTCATGCAGAACCCGTCGAATCAAGCAGTAGCACCTATCAACAAGCGCCGGGAATTCCTTCAAGGTCATCCTCCGGTGTTTTCACATGCTACTGATCCGTTGGAAGCAGATGACTGGCTTCGAGCAGTGGAGAAACAGCTCAACATTGCTCAGTGCAATGACCAGGAGAAGGTGTTATATGCTTCTGGTCAGTTGCAAGGTGTGGCTCAGACATGGTGGGAATCTTACCAAGCTGCACGTCCTGCGAATGCTCCTGCCATCACCTGGGACGAGTTCTCCAGGGACTTCAGGGCTCGTCATATCCCAAAGGGAATCATTGAGCTCAAGCAAGAGGAATTCCGCAATCTCAGAATGGGGCAGATGTCGGTCAGTGAGTACTATGATAGATTCTCTCAACTGGCTCGCTATGCTCCTAATGAAGTGAGAGAAGATGCAGATAAGCAACGCCACTTCCTGAAGGGAATATACTATGATCTTAGACTGCAGTTGAAGGGTAACGTGTACCCAAATTTTCAGACGCTGGTGAACCGTGCCATTGTGCTTGACAACGAGCGCAAGGACATGGACAAGAAGAGGAAGATGAGAGCACAGTCATCTGAGAGCAATACTCGCCCCCGCTTCAATTCTCATGCTAGCTCTAAGCAGAGGTACCAAGGGCCTGTTAGCCAGTGGAATCGCAATCCAAATCAGCAAAGGCCTCAGTACCAGCAAGGTAATGCTCAGAATCAACAGCGCACGCCTTATCAGTTTCAGAGTGGAACCCATACTCCTCGTCAAGGTACCCCCAGTTCTACTCCAGCTAAGAATAGTGCACCTCAACCCAGCACTTCAAGAGTATGCTATCGATGTGGAGATCCCGGACACTACGCTCACAGTTGTCCCAGGAAGCAGAACCAGAATAACGACAGTGGCAGCAGAGGAAGACCCCAACCCACTCCTAGCTCTGGGCGGGTGAATCATGTTTCTGTCGCTACCGCTCAGGAGGCCCCGGAAGTCATGTTGGGTACGTTTGACATCAACTCCATCCCTGCATCTGTTCTTTTTGATTCCGGAGCATCGCATACTTTTATTTCGCAAGCATTTGTTACCATACATAGCATACCCATGATAGCTATGAAGAATCACATGTTAGTAAGTCCACCGGGGGGACCTATACAAGTTGCTCATCAATGCCCCTCAGTTAATCTCACCTTAAGGGGGGTAGACTTCGTGATTAGTCCGGTTGTGCTGAGAAGTTCTGGTATTGATGTGATTGTGGGTATGGACTGGATGAAAGCACATCAGGCAGTGATACAGTGCAAAGAGAAGACGGTATCTCTTGTTACATCAAAGGGCGACCAGATCAGTGTGGATGTGGTTATGCAGCAGCCAGAAACAGCCGTTGTGAATCAGATCGGCGATGGAACTAATCAGGATGATCCAGTGGTGAATGAATTCCAGGATGTCTTTCCAGATGAACTGCCAGGTATGCCACCTGACCGAGACATTGAATTTCTTATTGAGTTATTACCTGGTACTGCACCCATAGCTAAACGACCATATAGAATGGGGGTAAGAGAACTAGAAGAACTTAAGAAACAAATAGAAGAATTGCAAGAAAAAGGTTTCATTCGTCCTAGTTCTTCACCATGGGGTGCACCGGTTATTTTTGTTGATAAGAAAGATGGGAGTCAGAGGATGTGTGTTGATTATAGATCGCTCAATGAGGTTACCATCAAGAACAAGTATCCTTTGCCCAGAATTGATGATTTGTTTGATCAGTTAAGAGGTGCTTGTGTGTTCTCAAAGATTGATCTTCGTTCCGGATATCATCAGTTGAAGATTCGTGCTAGTGATATTCCAAAGACAGCTTTCACCACAAGGTATGGTCTGTACGAGTATACTGTTATGTCTTTTGGATTGACCAATGCTCCTGCATACTTTATGTACATGATGAATAAGGTGTTTATGGAGTATTTGGATAAGTTTGTGGTTGTGTTCATTGATGATATACTGGTGTTCTCTAAAACTGAGGAAGAACATGCTGAACATCTAAGAATGGTATTGCAGAAGCTTAGAGATCACAGGCTGTATGCTAAGCAAAGCAAGTGTGAGTTCTAGTTGAAGGAAGTTTCTTTCCTTGGTCATGTTGTCTCTAATGGAGGTATTTCCGTTGATCCCAGCAAGGTGAGAGATGTATTGAATTGGAAACCACCAACTAGTGTTACGGAGATTCGCAGTTTTCTTGGTTTAGCTGGTTACTATAGAAGATTCATTGAAGGCTTTTCAAAACTCGCAAAGCCTATGACAGCCTTATTGGAGAAGAATGCCAAGTTTGTGTGGTCGGAAAAATGTCAAGCCAACTTCGAAGAGTTGAAAAAGAGGTTGACTACAGCACCTGTGTTGATACTGCCAGATCTGAGTAAGAGCTTCTCTATCTATTGTGATGCTTCTCGTACTGGTTTGGGATGTGTTCTTATGCAAGAAGGTAGAGTTGTTGCTTATGCCTCTAGGCAGTTGAGGAAACATGAATTGAATTATCCCACTCATGATTTAGAACTTGCGGCAGTGGTGCATGCTTTGAAGATATGGAGACACTACCTGATTGGGCATAAGTGTGACATATATACTGATCATAAGAGTTTGAAATATATCTTCACCCAGTCTGATCTGAACTTGAGACAACGCAGATGGTTAGAACTGATCAAGGATTATGATCTGGATGTGCATTATCACCCTGGGAAAGCTAATGTGGTTGTCGATGCTCTCAGCAGGAAGAGTGGAGTTCATGAGTTGCTTATGTCAGCCATGTCAGATGAGTTGTGTGATGAGTTTGAAAGCTTGAATTTGGGTTTCGTTGTCAATGCCGCAGAGATGGTGATGGAACCTACACTTGAACAGGAGATCCGAAAAGGTCAGTTGAAGGATGAGAAATTGAAGGAGATAGCAGAGAATCTGGTCATCGGTAAGTCCCCTGGTTTCCGCATGGATGATAATGGAACTTTGTGGTTTGGTAATCGTTTATGTGTACCTGATGATAAAGCTTTAAGACAAATGGTTTTGCGTGAAGCTCATGAGTCTGCTTACTCTATTCATCCTGGTAGCACTAAGATGTATATGGATGTGAAAGAGAAAGTTTGGTGGGTTGGATTGAAAAGAGATGTAGCTGAGTATGTGGCTTTGTGTGATACGTGTCAGAGGGTTAAAGCTGAACATCAGAGACCTGCCGGATTGTTGCAACCTATGAAGATACCTGAATGGAAGTGGGAAGAAGTTGGTATGGATTTCATTGTTGGGTTACCTCGTACCCAGCGAGGTTATGATTCTATTTGGGTAATAGTTGATCGTCTGACCAAGGTAGCTCACTTCTTACCAGTCAAGAAAAAGTACAATGGTGCTCAGTTAGCAGAGTTGTATATGGAACGGATAGTATGTTTGCATCGGGTTCCAAAGAAGATTGTGTCTGATAGAGGTACTCAGTTCACTTCAAATTTCTGGCATAGTGTGCATAGAGCTTTGGGAACTAAGTTGAACTTCAGTACTGCCTATCATCCTCAAACAGATGGTCAAACTGAAAGAACTAATCAGATATTGGAAGATATGTTGAGAGCCTGTGCTTTGCAGTATGGTACTAGTTGGGATCAGAGTTTGCCGTATGCAGAGTTCTCTTACAACAACAGTTACCAGCAGAGCATCAAGATGGCACCGTTCGAGGCACTGTATGGTCGTAAGTGTAGAACACCTTTGTTTTGGAATCAAACAGGTGAGACACAAGTGTTTGGTGCTGATGTACTTAGAGATGCCGAGGATCGTGTGAGAGTGATCCAAGACAGTTTGAGAATAGCACAGTCGAGGCAGAAGAGCTATGCTGATAATAGAAGGAGAGACTTGTCTTTTAATGTTGGTGATTATGTCTATCTCAAAGTATCGCCAATGAGAAGTGTAAAGAGGTTTAACATGAAAGGAAAGCTAGCACCAAGGTATGTTGGACCGTTTAAAGTTCTAGCCAGACATGGTGAAGTTGCTTATCAGTTGGATCTGCCTGAAAATTTATCTGGAGTTCACGATGTGTTTCATGTGTCACAACTTAAGAAGTGTTTGAGAATACCAGAAGAGCAAATCCCTCTAGATGATCTTAACGTGGCTGATGATTTGACCTATGAAGAATATCCAGTTAAGATTCTCGAAATAGCTGAAAGGGTAACCAGGAGCAGAATCATTAAGATGTGTAAGGTTCAGTGGAATCGGTACTCAGAAGCAGAAGCAACCTGGGAAAGAGAAGACGAGTTGAGAAAGTCATACCCGCAGTTGTTCGAGTAAGCCAGCTAATCTCGAGGACGAGATTCTTTAAGGGGGGTAGATTTGTAACACCCAAAATTTGCATATTTTTGAAATGCATTAAAATGATTTATTTATGTCCTTTGTTATGCATATAATATAATTAAACTATAAATGTTTTGGTACATTAAAATAGGCCATATAGTAACATGTTATGCTTTGCATGCTGGTGCATTATATTTTTGTTGAGTGGTTTTGAAAAGTCCCCAAAACTGAGTTTGAAAACTACATTTGAAAATGCTTTAGAAATTCGTTTGAAAAATCAAATTTGGAAAATTGAAAAGCTATTTCCTTTCTCTCTCTCTCCCTGCTGCTGCTCATCTGGCCCAAGGCCACTCCCTTCCTCTCCTTTGCTCGCAGCCCAGCCCGCAGTGGCACCCTTTCCCTTTTCCCTCTCCTGGGCCGACGGCCAAAGGCCCAAGTCGGAGCCAGCACTCCTTTCCCCTGCCTTGTGACACAGACGAGATGGCCCCGCGTGTCATCCTCTCCTCTCCCCTTTGCTCTGAGCCGCCGACAGGAGGACCCCGCGCGTCAGCCCGCACTTCCCTTTCCCCTTTCTCTTTCTGTGTCACCGATCGCCCGGGCCCACCCGTCATCACCTCCACTCCCCAGTTCTTGCCGAGCCCGAGTCGAACACCACCACTCCCAAACCGAATCCAATCCCGAACATCGCGGGATTTCTTTTCCTTCTTGGATTTTTGGACGCGGTGGCCATCTACAAAACCTCGGCCGCCTCCCTATTCCCCGTCTACCGGTTGCTTCATGCCCTAACAGCCGCAGCGCGTTCCAGAGCTCGAGTTCCGCCGCCGCCGCCATTATCGCCCCTGCAAGCTCACGGGTGGCCGTTGGCGCTTCTCTTTCCATCGGAACGAGGTTTGGAGCCCCGTGAAGTTTTTCCCGCGCTCAATTTCGTGTGTCTTGGTCCTCACCGTCGTGTCACCGCGCGCAGGGAGCCGTGACCGCCTCGACGTGTCGCCAAACGCCACTGTCATCCTTGCGGGTCAATTCCTCCCTCCAGAACAAGGTTTGAGACCCCTTGATCATTACCCTGCACCTAATTTGGCCTCTACGTGATCACCTTGCCTCCCCTTTGTTCGCAGGGAAGCCCTCGCCGCTCCATCACGTCGGCAGCCGCCTCTGAGCCCACTCTGTCCGCGTGAATCCCCTCGGTGAGTTCGCGCCGTCCCCCTCAATCACCCGGACCACTCGGTTCATCGAATAGTGCCCTGCAGAGCCCTAACGGCTTGCGCCGCCGACCTCCGCGTCGTCTCTCTGCTCCCCTGAGAGCGCCAACCGAGCCTCTCTCCCTCCCCCAGATTCTAATCATGGTCGTCCTCTTTAAATCCGACGGTCCAGATCATCAGATACCTCTTCGGTCTCTCCCTTCTAATCCCGGCCCTTCAATCTGAGATCAACGGCTGAGGATCTCCGATACCCTTTCGCTCTGGGATTTTGCTAAAGAGCCCCTGAACTCTTTAAGTGCCAACCCGCAGTCCATGGCGCAGTCTGGGAATACGCTTTTGCCTTTGGAAAGCGTAAACTTCGTCTGATTTCTTTTAATTAGAAAATAAAATGAAAATCTTAATTTCAGTTTTGCCACACAAATTCAAAATCCTATAACTCCCTCATTTTTAATCCAAATCGCTCCGTTCAAGTTGCGTTAGATCCGTATTTTCTTGCTCTATCCATTAGTACAGTTTTCATCTATGTTAATTACTTTTAAAAATCAAAGAAAATTATTTCCGTAATGTTTTAATCTCGCTCTATTCAAAATCCTATTTAATTCCTAACTTTTCCGTTATAGCTCCGTTTTTCGTGATTCAAGCGTCTATGTGATCGTAGTGTTACGTAGATTAGTTTTGTGAACCTTTCATCTTATTTTATTACTGTTGGTGTACTGTTCTAATCATAGCTTTGTTTGCTTCGTGTATGATTGCCGTTGGTTGAATGGTGTTGCTTGTTGATCGGTATAGACGTTGAGCTTCCCGTTGAAGAGCCGGAGTTCTTTCTTGATCAAGATCAGCAAGACCAGCAGGAGTTCTTCGAAGAAGGCAAGTATAACATGGGATTATCCTTGTTGTCCTATTCACCATTAATATAACTCATATGCATGAAATTCCTTGTTTACCTTAGTTTGATCCTAGTGTTTGTTATCCTGAATACCTTGACACCTATGTTTTGATCCACTACATATGATTAGTGTTGCTAGCGCTCATACCAGATGTCCATGATCTTAATTTGTTAATGACTATATGCAATAATGGTAAAACTCGCGTTTTAGCAACATTGGAATATGGGATCTTATCTGTCGGCAAAAGCTGGGATATACAGTACAACCACGAGGGCTATATGGCTCTGGCTTTAGCTCAGTATGGGGACCTTTTCTAGCTCGCTCAGTGGTTACCTTTGTGGCGCGAAAGGGGTGTGCCGAGACGGGTATAGTGTGGTTCCTAATCTTCGGGCCAGCCGCGAAGGAGTGTGACCGTGGAAAGGTTGGCTCTATATCTCCTTGCCATGGAAACCTGGCGGCCCTAGCTTGTTAGACGAACCCTTGAAAGGCTTCATAGTGAACCCTGCCCGTTCACCTTGGGAGTGCTTTGGGAGTAATTAACCCGGGCATCTGGGCAATCACGACTCGTGGGTAAAGTGTACACCTCTGATCAGAGTTAATAAACTATCATGATAGCCGTGCTCACGGACACGAGCGGCTCGGAAAACTCACAGAATTATTGGGTTCCTACTTCTATGTGGCTTATGCAAGTATTATCTATTTATTGTATGTCATTGTCATTTACTTTATGATCATGATTATTTGAGCTATTGCAATTTACCTTGGTAATTGTTGATATTAATATGAATTTGATCTACTTAAAATGCTTACTGCTATGAACCATGCATATCCTCTTGAGCTTCATAAACCCCGTGTTATATTTGTTGAGTACGTATGTGCTCACCCTTGCATTCAAACAACACAGATGAAGAGTGGGTTGATGATTATCGCAATGAGTACTAGTCTTGGAGTCAACCAGTCAACCAATCCCTTTGGAGCTTCCGCAGTTACCTTCGTTTAGTTAAAGTTTTATTTGTTTAATAAACACTGTGATGGTACTTTTATCGTTTGTCAACTCATGTGTGCGACTATTCCTGGGGTGTACGTGAGCCTTTTATACACTTGTTTTTGTTCTTGAAAACGGGTGTGACAAAACGATCAACCAAGATCAGCAATGCAAAGAACTTTATTTTAGGAATGCATCTAGTCTTTCAGATCTATTTGAACACCAAAAATATTGGCTAGACGTTTTGTTATTGCGAACCTTGAACTTTAAAGATTTTTTTAATGGAGTTATAAAGACTTTTGGATCTATTTCATATAAATTTAAATTGTTAGCTATTAGCTATAGTTAAAAATTAACTATTACTATGCTTAGATTGTACTTGTTGCATGCAAAAACTAATAAAATATCTAAAGGCTAGTGCCATCCGTACCTGTGACATTTTTTTTTCACAACAATGCGTGGAATCACCTGCTCCACATATCTAGACTCCACCGCTTCAATCCCCATGCACCGTATGCACTTATCCCTTTCTCCCTCTCCTCATCTCTATCCTTTATCCTCTCCCCATCCTCACGCACGGTCAGACTCTATGGCCCTTCGTCCTCGCGCATGTCTGTACTCAACCCGGGGGCGGTCCCGCGCCACGAGCTCCGGCAACGCCATGCCGGTGTCCGTCCTCTGTGACCAGGTGGCGTAGGCAGCTCGGCGCCATGAGCTCCGGCGACGCCACCCGATGGGCTAGGCAGCCTTGCGCCACGAGCTCTGGCGACCCGCGCAGGCGCAGCTTCTTGCGTCGCCGCGGCTCCTGTAGGCATCTCCCCGGCTGCCGAGACGCCGAGCCGGTGGCCGCGGTGGTGTTCTGCTCGCGTCGACCGCGCAGGGTCCAGGTCCACCCTGCAGCGCCGTCGTCATCCTTGGTCTTCCGCCTCCTGCTCAACAACAAGGTATTTTGCTGCTATTTTTCCTTACCGCTCTCTTTCCTCATGATCTTGGTTTCTTCTTCAAATCTAGAGTTTCTTCCTCAGATCCGGCCAATGGTGAAGCGGCGCCAGGGTCCCTCTTATCGCCAAGGCGCTCAGCTCCACCTATGCGCATCCACCGGCGAGCTCTATAATTTTTACAGATTTTTTTCAGAAATATAAGATTTTTTTAGAATAGCGGAAGAGGAAATCATGAATGTATATTGGTTTAATTTGAGCCGTCCTCGTATTTTCGAGGTCGTGGATCATGAATATATTGGTTTGATTTGAGCAGTCCTTATCTTATTGAGGTCGTGGGATTTATTGATTTGAGGAGTTGCCTTATTATAATTTGGATTCCTTATTATGATTTGGATTCCTATTCTATATGGGATACCAGCGGCTATTCTATTTGGGATAGAAGATTTGGATTCCTATTCTATTTAGGATACCATACGTGAGTAAACAGAATAGCAGGGGAAAGGCCAGACGAAAAAATTACCAGACGAGAAATTTTGGTACTTTATTATTATTATGTATAGATTATTTTATATATATATATATAGGTAGGTATAGATATAGATATAGGTATAGATAAGAAAAAATGACATCCATATTTGCCGAGATACTATAGAAAAAATAAAATCCAAATTTTATTATTTGTTTGTTCTAATATATGCAGTCATATATTTTTATTTATTTGGCAACTTGAGACTTGAGAGTGTTCCATTTGAAAAGTTTGAAGCTGGTAGAACGTTAAATTAAGAAAAGTACTTCAATTGACATGTAAGCTTGAATAGTGAGATGGTAGGCTCATTTTATTTGGATCCAGGAGACCTGGGTTTGATCGATGTGCGTGACAAATTTTGTTTTGGCTTTTTTCCCGGCCAAGGATTTGCCCGACATCGGATTGGGGAGTGGGCCGCCAAACTCTGCAGAGGGAGAGTGAATTTGGATAGATTAGAATGGGCTCGACGAAAAAAAAAATCAAAAATTTTGGTTCTTTATTATATAAAATTTTGGAGATTAAAATAAATTTATTATTTTTGAAAATAAAAAAACCACTTTTGAAAATAGCATAATGTCAAAATACGTCCAATTTTCAAGGGTAGGTTTCATAAATTGAGGGTTAAAAATCGGACTCTTTGTATAAGTTGAAGGTTGAAACTTTACCCTTTTTAAATTTGGATAGTGTCCCTTGACAAATAGCGGTCATCATGAAAAGTGACAGTCGAAAAAGGTATGCACTTTAATTTGACGGCAGGTCGGGATTTATTTATTTGACCCCTTCCCGCCAACACATGCATGCTTTCAAAAGTCAAAATGATCCACATGTGTAAGTGTAGACTGTAGAGTGGTGCAGCTTTCTCTCCGCATAGCGAGCTTCTTACACTTCAGTCTATCAGTCAGCAACCTTTATGTAGTACTGTGTACGTAGTAACTTGGACAACTAATGTGATTTTCTTCTTATTCTTCTTGATCTGTCAATATAATTGTGCCATGTGTCTAGCCAACTTTACATTCAAAACGACATAATTTATGTTTCTTTATGCCGTACTAGTAACTAATTTATGTTTCTTTAAAAAAATGGAAGGAGTAGTTCAGAATTTAGCAGGAGGAACGTGCAGTTCTGCCGGTCATCACTCTGTTCACTAGCTTAGCTACTGTCATGCTCATGCTTGATACAGTAGGCGTCGTCCTCAGTTTATATCGACAGCAATGAGAAAAGCAGCACAGTGCGTGCTGGGTGGCAGCTGACCTGCAAATGCCTCTCTCGGTCAATTCTCATCAGTTGGTCGGTGGATATGCGAGGCTGGCATGGTAGTTTTCTCTCCTCACGCCTTGTTTCACCTCGGTGGCTCACGTACTGGCTCGGTCCGTGCAAGGGACCAGGTGAGCGAACGGCTCTGCCGCCTGACCATCTATCTGTGCGGCATAGCTAGCGTGGCCGGAGATGTTGAATATGTTTCAAATTAACAGTGTAAGATAAAGGTCGGACTTCTGAGGGAGCGAAGCGGAGGCCCGTCGCCGGTAGACTTGGGCCGGAGTCCTCACCTGTACGGTACATATGTCCGTCACTAGGGTTCCACCGACACTAAGTATTCATTATTTTTGTAAGTCGTCGCACGGCGTTGTAACCGACTCTTGATAATAGTGAGGAGTGTTTGCTGGCTGGCGCCCGTGGTTTTTCCCCTTCGCATTGGAGGTGTTTTCCACGTTAAATCTTGTGTCTCGCTATGGTTTAATCTTGTGTTCTTCGCCGTATATTCGTCGTCATTCACAACAGGAGACAACTGCTTTTGTGACCTCGACCTCGACCTCGACTTGCAGCACACTGCACAAACAGTGCTAGAAAAGACGAGCACTTTCAGACAGGGGCAATTAACAGATGGCTGGTCTCTGTAGATTTCATTTCTGATAAGTGATAACAGAGAGCCACTTCATGTGATTTCAGAAAACGGAGCATTTTAGAAAGACGGCCATTTTCAGAAGGGTGACGGGGCGTGGGCAGGAGCGGGAATTACTATTTATTTTAATTGATTGCTAAAGTTACAAAACTAATTATTAAAATTAGAAGAAGAAGAAAAGAATTGGCTCTAGTACAAAATTATCCACGGATGAGCTAGGCAGAGGCAAAATTATCCTTTTGTTGTTCTGTGTAATTTTGTGTTAAAACCCAGTCTAGCTACTCTAGCTAGAAAAAGCTTATTTAGTTATTACTCCTTCGGCCATTCTAAATTATAAGTCGTCCTGACCTCTTTTTTTTCCTATTATCTATATTGATATGCATGCATAAAAGAAAAAAACATAATTTGGACTTCATACAGCGTAAAAAGATTTTTCTACTACTTGAACCGGACAGTCTACTGCTGTCAGCATGTGCATATATCTAGATCGGTCGTTCTCAGTCGTTCATGGAGGAGACGAAGCCATGCATGCATCTGAATGATCGATCATCGAGTGAGGTTGTGTGTAGTATGAACCTTGTGATGTCTGCAGTCTCGGTCAACTCCTTATTTTCAGTCTCGATCAACTTCTGTGTATGGAGAATGTAAACGCGAGCTAGCCCACACTGCATGCATGTGCATGCATGGGACTTAAAAGAAAAGAATTCTTGCTTTTGCTTCTTTAATTTACTTTGTATTCTCTCTATATTCCTAAAACATAGGACAAGTTTTGAATCAAATATTGAGAATCTTAATCATGAATAATTTCTAAGTTGTTGAGTTTGAAAATGTAAAAATCCTATCAATAGATTTGTCTTGAAAAATATTTTTATAAAAATATACTATATTATATTTCAATTAATATTTTTCAAAAAATAAATCGTCAAATTTACGCTTTAAAAATCGTGTCCGAAACGACTTGTGTACAGAGGGAATAGGATCTAGCAAACTAGAGAACTTCATCTGCACTTGAGTGTCTTGTTATATGTACACTCAATCTTTCTTTTATAGAGAGAGATACTGTAAGTAAGAGTATTTTTGATCTAGCTAAATCAAAAATACTCTTGCTTACATTATCTCTCTCTAAAACTCTAAAAAGGCAGGCATGGTTGTTGTCCGTCAGTTGTGATTAGATCGATTAGTTGCTGGCAGGCAAAGAGTACCATACGTCAAGAGAGAGATGGAGGCAGAAGGAAGCCCATGGATGGTCATTGCATCCGAAGTTAACCTTCCATGAATGGAGGCGAAATTCATGAGAACCTAGTTAGACTTTATTATATATTTTGATGGGAATGGCTGATTTTTTTTCTTGGGATCTGGTTGGGGTTAATGCAAAGCTTTGGAATACCACCCGGATGTACTAGACTTTAAATATGGTCATGGAGAGTTTCATGTACATTAAATATGGTGTCACATCAGCAAATTTACACTTTTTGCATGAAACGATGAGGAGAGAGTGTGGAAAGGTTTCATGGTGATAAAACTATATAACGTTGTTTCCAAAACGTAGGAAACCGTGTGAACCCCCACTGAGAGTTTTTTTTTAGTTTCATGGGATGCATGCAAAACAAATGTATGGTGGAGATAGAAAGAAAAGAAAGAGAGAGACATTGATAAACCGCATGAAACTATCAATGAAACTATGCATTGAAAGATGGAACCATTTAATGTTATTAAGTTTCATACAACTAGAAAAATGCGCGGTGAAACATTGCATTGAGACTGGCCTTAGGGCACGTACAACAATGAGACGGAGAACCATCTCTAAGCATCTCGATTGTATTATACAGACAGGTATAAAGACATGTCATACAACCCACAGAGAAGAGTTTGTCTGTAAGCTGATTAATGTTATGTATGCAGTTAGGATCTACTATAAATAAATTTTGTGTATACAATTATGTGGCTATTTGATAGAAAATATATCAAGGATAAATAAGAGCAACATGCATGATTACAATATTTTTAAAACCATCAATATAGTATGAAACTTGAATTACACCGCCTTGGAGACTTGGAATGATTAGATCAATATCTAGAAGAAGTGCTTCATAATTCAGACTAAAACATGGTCCACAAAAAAATTACTGTACAAGCCTGATCAAATGCAAAAGAAATTGTATATCACACTGGTAGATCACACCATCGCCTACAAAATTGAGATATATAGCATTCAGGTAGCAATTCAGAACACATTCAGATATCATTTAGACAGCAGTTCAGACAACAGTTCAGAACACATTCAGATAGCATTCAGATTACTGTCTTATGTGTTTTATCTAAGGAACAGAGGCTATACAGAAAATCGGAAATATAGAGTTGCAGATCAGTATTCCACCGATTTGTTCACAGTAAATCAGCGAAGTAAAATCCAATTAGTTTCACAGAAATATAGAGTGCGAACCCATGGGAGGGAGTGCGAGGATGGACAGCGCGGAGGCCGATTCCATCCATCCGTCCGCCTTGCAGTTGCCGCCACATCCAACTGTGGTGGATGCTGTCACCGCCGTCGTGCCTTGGTCTTCCTTGCCATGCTCCGCCGCCGCACTCGATATTTGGATCCACTCGGGGAAGAGGACGAGGAAACGGCATGGCGCGCAGCTTGATTCTCCGGCGTGCCGCAACTAGATCCGTGCCTCGTCGCTTGGAGTCGACGATCTCGTACAACGCGGCCTCCTCGTCGCTTGGAGCCTCGGAGCACGAGCCGCCATCGGACGACGAGGTCGCCCGTCTCCAGGGTCCCGAGGGACTTTTTTTTGCATAAAGCACGACGAAGAGACGGGTTGAGTCGATCCGTTGTACATGCCCACTGTCCCACCTGAGTTTGTACTGTGGTGGTAGCTATAATTAAATTAAATTAAATTAACTGGTCGCCCGTTTGGCAGGCAGCAGCATCCTCCCAATATCTTTGCCTTGCTCTGCCTTGCTTTGCTTCTAGAGCGGTCATTCCTATTTGCTGTTCGATTCGATGATACAGAATGTACTCTCTCTGTTCCTTAATGTCTGTTTCTAGGCAACCGTATTTCCTTCATAGATATGTTTATCGGACGACACATATAAATGGACAGAGAGAATATGTGCTTCACCAATTGGCAATAGCAATTCATCGTCTCGCATTGTCGCCTGAAAAGCTAGCTTGTGCAATCATGCATGATGTTCCATGTAGACCAGCTTGCGTTGTCACTCAAAAGGCTCAAAAGGCCTGCCTCTGCTTTCCATCACTCCCTACGTATGTATGTATATGCATGTAGCTAGTCATACCTACCGTGATGTATAGCCGTATTTGTTTGGTTTATCAGTCCGATTTATCGACCATAATACAATGTTCAAGTATATAGAAAAAAGTAGGTACTGTTCAGACACCAAATTAATCTAGTACTACATCCAGTACGTGCAACTTTTTTGTCGTTCGCTATATGCTAAACGCAAATGTATGTCGGTTAGAATAGTCTAGTAGCTAGGGTAACGACTCTGTCCCTGCATCATAGTACTCATTTTGATACGCCTTCTACGGATTGAGAAGGACATTGTAACGAATTTAGCCTTGGTACAACGTGTACCTACCGCATCAAATCCAATTTTGTCAACTGCTTCCAAAAGGACAATCATCACAGGAAATTAAGCCACATATCTCGCTCATAGGCTTTTTGGATGGAAGAAGATGGTCATTGGGCTAGCATTATTATTATTACAAGTTCAAAATGACGGTTCTTTTTATTAGTCATCATCATGTACTCCAGGCCCGGCCCTCTTAAAATATGATGCATTGCCAATAGTGGAAGGAAGAGATGATGAAGGCAAAAGGCAGCAGCTTCTCAAATTAAAGCCTAGCCTAGATTTATGGTATGTGCAAGCATGTGCAATGGTACTTAGGTTTTCTTTGTTTAATTCTTCGTATTTTTAAGATTTATAATAAAAAAAAAACTAGCTGCATGGTGGGTACACCCCTGAGCTATATTTTAGTTTAATAAAAGAGGACTTTTTATCTAAAAAAACCTCGCAAACCCTATGTCTCGCCCGTACATAGGGATTGTTACACAGTGAGAGGGCCGGTCAGCTTAAGGTAGATGACTTCTCACCACCGACCAAAAAATTGCCTGACCAAGGGCTCGAACTCTCTGGTTACGGGGCGTCATCTAGAGGCATTAGCAACCCTTGGAGCAATGACCAACTTGTCTACCAACAGTAGGCTATAAGAGCATCTCCAAGACTTCCCAAGATTTTATTTCCAAAATCATAGAGTTTTCCAACTCATCAAAAATATCAAAAGATCAGTAGGTAAGTTCCTAATAAGAATCAAAAGATTAGGATGTGAGTTTGAGGGTTGTTGGAGAGATGAATTTTTTTTATTCTTCCTAAAAATAATGGATTGGGAAGGATTATTGGGTACTTTTGGAGATATTCTTATTTGAGAAAAAAAATCAATACGTATATGTCATGTCCTCTGTATATTCAATAATTGGAGTATCTCCGGTTGAAAAAGGCAAGATGGGTTTGTCTGGGGAAAAAATGAAAATAGCTTTACTGGTTGTCTAATGAATAAGCCACCAGCAGACGATCTATCTAGCTCCAATTAATAATTAACATAAAAGGTAGACGAACCAGGAGGAGAAGTAACGGCTATTAACATGGACTTGGAAACTTTAAATCTTATCTGCTCTGAGATTGCAGAAGGCCTAGGTGATGGAGGTTGTGATCCTTTGATTTTACAAACTCCCGTATCACACAAGTTGACGGGCCGAGCTCTTTCGTTAAATAAAAAAACTAAGGGTAAATCAAAATGAAAGGTGTTTTTTGGAACTGTAATGGGTTTGCAGATAGCAAGAAGTATAGATTCTTGTCAGACTTAACAAAAGAATAAAATCTAGATTTTATTGCTTTATCAGAAACTGGTAGAGCTAGTTTTCCCCAGCATACACTGAGATCCATTTGTGCTGCAAGATATTTTATCTCGCATTGTATGGCCCCGAGAGGTCGTTCTAGTGGCATGATTCTAGGTGTACATTTGTTGACGTTTGACATTGGGAAAATTGAAGAAGGTGATTTCTTTATTCGTTTTAAGTTGAGACATAAGGAACATGATTTTTATTTCAACCTTGTTTCGGTTTATGGCCCATCGCAGGCAGATCAAAAAGTCAAGTTCTTATCTGAAATGGTTCGAGTATGTTCAAAAGACTTCATACCTATTTTGCTAGGTGGAGACTTTAACATTATTCGGAGTCCATCGGAGAAAAATAATGTCAATTATAGCGACCGGTGGCCTTTTCTGTTTAATGTGGTTATTGATTCCTTGAATTTAAGGGAAATAGGCCTTTCGGGAAGGAACTTTACTTGGGCTAATAACTTACCTAACCCGACCTTTGAAAAACTGGATAGAGTTCTCGTGTGCACTGAGTTTGATTCCACCTATGGACATACAACGGTTCAGGTCCTCACAAGAGAGATCTCTGACCATACACCTCTTTTATTCTCTACAAATAATACATCTTTAAATCAACAGCCTCAGTTCAAATTTGAACTTGGTTGGCTGTTAAGAGATGGTTTTTGTGAGATGGTTACAGAGGTGTGGCAGAATAACCAGGCTACAGGGTCACCAGTCGAGAGGTGGCAAACTAAAATTAGTAGGCTCCGTCAATATCTAAGAGGTTGGGCAAAACACGTTAGCGGTGTGTACAAAAAAGAAAAAACAACTATCCTAAATAAATTAGATGAGCTGGACAAAAAAGCAGAGAACACACTGTTGGATGATTCAGAAAAGAATTTGAAGCATGTCCTAAGTGAAAGGCTTGCTGAACTACTTAGAGAAGAGGAACTCAAATGGTACCAGAGGGCTAAAGTGAAGCATCTACTTGAGGGCGATGCCAATACAAAATACTATCATTTACTTGCCAACGACAGACATAGAAAGACTAGGATTTTGCAACTTGAGGAGGGTAATAGTATTATAACAAGTGATGCTCAACTGAAGGAGCATATTACCAGTTATTACAAAAATTTGTTCGGCCCATCTGAGGACTCTAGTGTTTTTCTGGATGAAACTCAGAGGGAGGACATTCCTCAAGTATCGGATCTGAAAAATGAGATACTGACTGACCCTTTTACACAAGATGAGGTCAAAACAGCTATTTTCTAGATGGAGCACCATAAGGTGCCTGGTCCGGATGGCTTCCCATCGGAGTTTTATCAAGTGTTCTGGGAATTAATTAAGGACGATCTGATGGCTATGTTTTCCGATTTCCATCAAGGAACATTACCACTCAATCGTCTTAATTTTGGTAATATAATTTTGCTGCCCAAAAAGAAAGATACAAGAGTTATTCAACAATACCGACCCATCTGTTTGTTGAATGTCTCTTTCAAGATCTTTACTAAGGTGGCGAAAAATAGACTTTCTGTTATTGCCCATAAACTGGTAAGACCGACTCAGACAGCCTTCATGCCTGGTCGAAATATTATGGAAGGAGCCGTCATTTTACATGAAACGCTTCACGAACTGCATTCGAAAAAGAGGGATGGCGTAATTTTCAAAATAGATTTCGAAAAGGCTTACGACAAAGTTAACTGGGATTTCCTACAACAAACCTTAAGGATGAAAGGTTTCTCACAAAAGTGGTGTCAATGGATAAGACATTTTACACAAGACGATAATGTAAATATAAAAATAAATGATCAGTTAGGACCTTACTTTCAAACAAAAAAAGGCCCTAGGCAAGGCGACCCCATGTCACCCATACTCTTTAATATAGTGGTTGATATGTTGGTCGCGTTGATTGCCAGAGCAAAGGAATCAGGACAGATAGAAGGGGTAGTTCCACATTTACTAGAAGATGGTTTGTCCATTCTACAGTACGCAGATGATACAGTTATCTTTATGAGCCATGATGTCGAAAAGGCAGTAAACATGAAACTACTGCTAACCACTTTCGAAAAATTATCTGGCTTAAAGATCAACTTTCACAAAAGCGAATTTTTTTTGTTTTGGGAAAGTCAAGGATCATGAGGAGGTCTACTCCCACCTTTTTGGGTGTCCCATGGGAACGTACCATTTCCATTATCTGGGTATTCCTATGCATTTCAGGAAATTACTCAACAAAGACCGAGGATCATCGAAGAAAGAATTGAAAAAAGACTGAGTGGATGGAAAGGCAAATTGCTCACAGTAGGCGGTCGATTAATACTTATAAACTCGGTACTTTCAAGCTTACCGATGTTTATGATGTCTATTTTTGAACTGCCGAAAGAAGTGTTGGAAAAAATAGACTGTTTTCGATCTCGGTTTTATTGGCAAGGCGACAACCATAAAAGAAAATATAGATTAGTAAAGTGGGAAGTCATGTGTCAGCCTAAAGACCAGAGGGGTCTAGGCATTCAGAACCTGGAAATTCAAAATAAATGCTTACTGAGTAAGTGGTTGTTTAAGTTGCTAAATGAAAATGGTTTATGGCAACAATTGTTATGAAATAAATATATTAAAAGTAAGACTTTGGGTAGATGTGAAAAGAAACCTACGGACTCACATTTCTGGAAGAGTCTTATGAATATTAAGGATTCCTTTATGCAGTTAGGGCACTTTAATGTCAAAGATGGGTCACAAACCAGGTTCTGGTGTGATACTTGGCTAGGAAATAAGCCCCTCAAAGACAAGTTTTCTGGGTTGTTCAATATTGTTAGAAGGAAACAAGACTCTATTGTCATAATCATGAGTTCACCGACCATTAATATTTCTTTTAGAAGAAATTTGGTGGGTGTGAACTTGACAAATTGGCATCGTGTTGTAGCCTCCTTGCAAACTGTTAACTTATCACAGGAAAGAGATTCTTTCTTTTGGGGTCTGAAGACCTCTGGGGTTTTTTCAGTTAAGTCAATGTATGTTGCTTTAATTAACAATGGAGTGCAGGTGTCACAAGATATTTGGCAAACAAAGCTACCAATGAAGATTAGAATTTTTTTGTGGTGTCTAAAAAGAAATGTTACTCTAACCAAAGATAATTTGGCGAGGAGAAATTGGAACGGCGATACCCGTTGCTGTTTTTGTCATCTCTAAGAGTTAATTAATCATCTCTTTTTTGGTTGCTTTTATGCTAAGTTTTTATGGCGTTCGGTCCATATACTTTTTGGTTTACAACCTCCGTTCAATATAGATGATTTATTTTTAAATTGGTCTAAATTGGGGAACAAAAAGTATAACTCATTGTTACTAACAGCAGCTGTAACACTACTGTGGGCTATTTGGGTCACTAGAAATGAGATGGTGTTTGACAAATGGAGACCAAAATCACTTTTGCAGATACTGTTCAGAGGAACTCACTGGCTTCGTGAATGGGCGAACTTGCAGCGACGTGAAGATAGCAAAGATCTTTTGACCTCTACGGCGCGGCATATTGAGACGTCAACATTACATTTTTTTAGTTCCAATGGATGACTTCGGCATAGACATGTTGGTTTGGTTTAGTCATAAAACTTTACCTTGTTTCAGTCTTTCCAGTGTTCGTGGGTGTGAACTTGTTAGCAAAATCTGTAATAAGTGGCCAGATTCTATTAAGGATAGATGAAGCTGGATTTTTTATCCATTTTCTAAAAAAATAACATGAATGTATGGGTGTATCTGGACAGAGAAGGAACGGACGTGATGGTGACATACTAGAGGACCAAGCTAGGAAATACACGCAGCTAGTAGTACCAAGCGTTGATTTTGCATGGTGAGAGAGCGACCTGCTATCCTACACCGACCGACGCTTAGTAGCTACAGGCTGCTCAGATGAAATCGAACGTACACACGGAGATGGAAATGTAATCAGCTGTGCTGCATGCCATCTCGAGCTCAGCTCTAAGAGAGTGTTCTAAATCATTATTTGTAGTATTTGAATAAAAATCTTTTTATATACCATTGTATCCTCCAACAACTTTTCTACATTTTGTGTGTAGTTTAGAGTGCCATCCTCACTCCCATCTTTACATAGTGAAAAATTCAAAATAGTGGATGTTTATTAAAAAATGATGTTAGAGAGTTTTTTTTATCAAGATATTTATTCCTAATAAAGCTTTAAATAGTATTTTTTGGTACAGATGGATAGTATCTACTCCCGTTAACATGTTTAGGGCCTGTCAAAAGAGCAGAAAATTACAGGAATTTATAACATATAAATCATATATGTTAGGCAAATATGACTATATGAGTGCTAATTATAGTGGTGAAAATTTATGATGAAGAAACAAAGGTGATCCTCTCTTGCATTCGACATACATGTGTTTATTATATCTATTAGGCACTGATATGACCCCATAAAGGTGTGGATCCCATAATTAATGTAGTATGAGAATTTCTCTCGAGCTTCAACGAAGGAAAAATAAACAACGGATCAGAATGGATTCTTTTGTTGTCGTGGAATTGCTTGCCAGCTATAGTATTCCGGAGGAACGGGTTGGGGGCGTTTCCTCCATTCCAAACCCTAGTGGCCTCGTTCTAGCTTTCTTTCCTTCTTTTCAGATTCCTCCAACTTTCCTATAGTACTCCTTCCATCCCAAACACACCCGAGAGTCTATTTGGAATGTATGAATTCACGGAAATAGTACAGTAATTTTATAAAAATCAGATCAATTTTAGAAGAAAATTAAACGTTCGAACAGGAAAATATATATTCCAAAGTTGTGTCGTTCATCACTCAGTCCCATAGCTTGGGCTTGGGCTTGGGCTTGGCTACTGCCATCAGCCATGCTTGGTAGGCGCCCTATCTTGTTCGACAGCTCATGCTTGCGAACATCGCATGCGGTTGCATTGCATATTTGCATTGCACTCTCGGTCACTTCTCAGTTGGTCGGTGGATATGATGCGGCCGGTGCCTGGTATGGTAGTTTTTTCGATGGCCACGCCTGGCTGGAGTTATCTCCTCGATACAGGGACCAACGTCTCTGCCTCTGCCGCCTGTTTTTGGTCTGTGCGACTGACCGACTGTGCCGTAGGAGTATGGAGTTGTAGTAGGCGAGTGGCCGGAGACAGACAGCAGACACTAGTCACCCACTGCTGCTTTTGTCACCTCATCTCTCCGGTAGCAGTAACAGCCATGCAGACAAGTTAAAGAACCTTAAGGCCCGTTTGGCTCTTCGGAATTCGCATAACAGAATTCATAGTATAAACTATAGTGGTGGAAAAAAGAATTTAAAATTCTATAGCTTTTCAAAGTTTACATATAAGTCTATCCCAAATTCATAGATTGAGAGATAAGAAAAAGATTTCATAGATTCTTCCTCCCCAACTTAAGTAAATTATAGACTGTACTTAATGGATTCTATGGACTCTTTCTTTCACAACTATAGTTTACACTATGAATTCAATTCCAAGAATTTTAGGGATCCAAACGGGCCCAGCGAAATATACTAATTAAAGGGCCGTCATTAAAATGTGCTCCATACACTGCATTTCTAATTGATAGCCACAATCACTTCTAATTGATAAATATGGGCTTTCACAGCCTGTTCGCTTGGCTGTTTTTGGCTGATAAGATATGACTGGTGTTGTTTTAGCTATTTTTCTATGAAACGAAAATATTATTTCGGTGGCTGATAAGCCAAGCGTAGCTAGGAGCAGAGGACCACCGGGTGTGGATGGATGATGGAATGCACGGCACGGCACCTCAGCAGTCAGCACGGCATGTAATAAGTGGTGCAAACGTAGCATGCGTCGTCATTTGAGATTTTTACTGTGCCGGCCGGCCGGCCAGTAGACAAATACTAGTGTCATCGCCGGCGAAGCCGCACCGTCCACCGGTCGCCCGTTTCACAGGCACCATCATCCTCCCAATATGCATTTAGCTTTCTCTCAGCCCTGCTTTGCTTCCAGAGCGCTCATTCATTTCCTTTTGCTTCCGCATGATGTCCCATGGGCCATGGTAGACCAGCTTGTTTGTCAGTAAAATTAAAGACGACCTCCTTCCTGTATGGCTGTAGGGAGGCCTCTGCTCTGCTTTTTCGTCCTGCTTCCTCCATGGTCACTCTGCTTTCATATACTGTAAAGGAGCAGTAGTAATATACTCCTTCGGTCCCTAAATAAGTATCTTCGTTGGTGTCCGTACCACAAGTTCGACTCAATTTATAAAAAATATGTGTAACACTTGTAGTTTCAAATAAATTTATTAAAAAACTAGATTCAAAGATCTTTCCAACAATACTAATTATGTAGCATAAATATTAATATTTTTTAATATATATTTAGTTAAAGAAGTTTTTTGGGAACCGTAAACGACAGTTATTTAGGGAAGGAGTGAGTATTAATTACTACTGCATACGGTAACCTACTATTGAAGTATTGATGATATACTACGTTGTAGGTTCAGTTTTTCACCTAGCTAGAACATCTCCAACAATTTGCTATTTCTCACTTGTTAAATCTTGTATTTTAGCAAGTTGCTATAATAATTTACCAAGTTGGAAAGAGGTCATCTCCAACAATTTGTTATTTCTCACTTATCAATTCAAAAAAAAAGATTAAAAAGGAAGGAAATTTGTATGCGGGAAACCGAGAGGAGGACTCGCGGGCGAGAGGATGGCAAGCCGATGCGCGCTCACAAAAATGATAAACCGATACAATCTTTTGGCAAGCGTGTAGAATTGGCAAGTCTAATTGGCAAACTGTTGGAGAGTGTTTTTAATTAATTTGCCAAATTTTAAAGGATAGCAAGTGATTTAGCAAATTTTTGGAGATGTTCGGTACTCGCGATACAATGTACTATACGGAGTATATAGCAGGACGACCAGCGTCAACTCGTTGGTTGGAAAGTGAGTGACATGGCCTGGTTGCCTCAAATTATTGATTGATTTGATTTGATCACACACAACCGCCAACACCAAACATGCTGATGGATCTCGGCACTCTAGCTATACATAAGTACGGAGTAGTAGCTATATATGTTCTACTCTAGCTATACTTTTTTTATTCTAAATTATAAGTCTTTTATTATTTGGTACATCAATTTTGCTATATTTCTAGATGTCTATATAAGTAGCAAAATACAATAGATATAGCTATCAATCATTATTGCACCAGCGGATATGATTATGTGTGTACATTAAGTCCATGTCTCCCTTTCATTATTCTTGTAACAGCAAACAAACACGCTCGATCGATGACCATCTAGCTAGCTAGTACATGCATGCAGTCTGTCCACAAACACAATACAATCGGTGTTCGATCAGGTATACTGTTCATATATACAGCACCGTGCAACTTATTTGTCGTACTACAGTACACGGTAGTACGTGCAAGTTATTTGTCGTTGGCTAAGCTAGCTATACCAAACCCATGCAACTTTATAATCAAGTTATTTGACTAAGTGTATAAATGACAACAACGACTCTGTCCCGGCCTGCATGCAACTCTCATCATCTTCCAGTGCATTTGCACTGGTCGTGGTAGTACCGTACGCGTACGGGGATTGAGAAGAACCTTGTAACGAATTTAGCGTCGTCCGCTGGCACTACGTGTACGGTGTACCAACCGCATCGCATCCAACTCTGTGGGCTGTGGCAACTGCTGCTTCCAATTGTTTCAAAAAAAAATTAAAAACTGCTGCTTCCAAAATACTTCCAATTATTTAAAGGGCAATCATCGTATCACCGGCACATTATATTCAGGAAAGCTAATCCAACCTATCATTTTTTTTCTTATTTAGAACTACTCCCTCTGTCCCTGAAAAAAAATCAATTCTTAGAATTCGTGTCAGTCAAACTTTTTTAACTATGACTATATTTATAGGAAAAGCTAACAATATCTATGACTTAAAATGAATACCATGTAAAAATATGTTTTAAAATAAATCTAATGATACTAGTTTGATACCATAACCTTTAATGTTTTTTTTTAAAAAAAGTTGATCAAAATTTAACAAGTTTGGCCTAGGACAAATCTAGAAATTTATTCTTTTAGGGACAGAGGGGGTATATAGTATAATGTAGACGTTCACAATGTGCGCACATTTATTCCTACTCCTATCGAGGTCGTAAGATTTGTAAATAAGATTGTCCTAGGCTAACATCATTGTTCTAGTGTAGTTCGAAATTAAATGAGGACTCTGTTTATTAGTCATGCACTGCAGGCCCGGCCCTCTTAATACATGCATGTGATCCATCGCCAATAATAGTGGAAGGAAGAGCTGATGCCTGATGGTGATGGCAAAAGGCAGCTTCAATTCGTTCTCAAATGAAAGCCTGGGCTGACCTAGATGCATGATATAGGCATGCATGTGCGATGCTAGTTCGGTTTTCTTTGTTTCTTGATTTCTTTTCAGGTGTGGAGAGGAAAAAAAACCCAAAAGAACAACGACACTCACATGCCTCCGTATCCGATAATTGGAAGCAGTGTCTGTGGCTGAAAAATAAAGGGCCGGCAAGATGGGCTGTTTGAAAAAATATATGAAAATAGCCTTAGTAACTAACTCCAATAAACAGAAAAGGGCTTTCAGTAACGACGCCTGTACATGTGGTGGTGACATTGACATACAAATTAAGAGGACGTACTCCTACGATGGAAATGCAGGCAGCAAGCTAGCTAGCTAGCTTAGTACTACCAAAAGTGTGATCAAATAAATTCGCATGGTGAGAGTGAGAGGGCGACTTGCTATCCAACTCCATCTGGTAGACGCTAGTACGCTACGTGTGGACACTAGTATAGCGGCGGTTGCGCAACAACGTACACGGCTAACCGACGGTCCACAGCGGCAACAGGATTTAGCCGGCCGACGATTGCGATGCATATCATGCATGTCTTAGGGATAATGATGAAAACGGATCGGATACAAACGGATATCGCTGATATTGTATTTGTTTTCATATTTCTGTTCGGATTCGAATTCAAATACGAATAGTATCAGAAATATCGGATAGGATATGATTGGATATCGACATCATAAATATACTGATTTTAGTATTCGGATACGAATACGGTATCGGATGTTAATCTTCGGACTCGGATACGGACATTTAAATAACTCCAAATAGATCACCAAATACTACATAAATATTTTTAAGAAAATGGTATTATTATCACTTTTTTACTTAAAACAAATAAGATATGTATTTTTAGAGAATAAAACATTTTATTATTATTTTTTAAAACAGAAAACCACCTTTACAACTAGCTAAAGATTGAAATATGTCATGTTTCAACGGTTGGAGGGTATTTAGTACCTAATGTTATAGTTGAGAGTTAAAATCGGGCTTTTGTGCAAGTTGAGGGTTGAAAAAAAAGTATTTTACTCTTTTTATTTCGACAAGCAACCTCCCCTGCCCTTAACAAGCAATGCTCATATGAGAATGATATACATTCATCCATGGCTAGGCGAACACACTCACACGGACAGAGAGATGGAAATTGAATCAAGTATTTCTGGCTTGTTTGGTTGCAAGCCTGGGTTGTTTGCTTGGAACCCTGAGAAATTGCCTGGGAGGCAGCGGCTGCCTGTGGCCAGGCTATCAAAATCGACTACCTGGACGTTGCAGCAGAGTTTCCTGGGCAAAGTCATCCTGCGCCACCTTGATTAGGAGAGGTACGGAGGCAATAAATAGAGGATAAAGCAACATGTGTTAGCTTTTATAGTTTGTGAAATATTGAAATATATAAATCACAATATTATATAGCTTTATGACGATTTTTCTTGTATTTTTTTCTGTTTTTTATATGGCTAGATTAAATACTTACCCAAAAAATAATAAAATAATATAATTATGTTTCTTGATAGATTAAATTGATGTATTACCATTTTAATAATACAATCAAAATGAATAATAAAATCAATTATATGTAAAGTTGAAAGCTTTCTATTATTAACCTTCTCATGCACCAGGCAAGTTTGGCTGGTCACGCTCCAGGCAACATTTTTTACCAGGCAAATTGTCCCGGCTTCCAACTAAACAGACCCTTCATGCCATCGACACTTGTGAGTAGCATTGCCTCCTCACATCCCCATGGCCAAGGCCACACGGCAAACATGTAAAAAAACAAAGAGCTTCTCACTTTCACGAGGCGTGGGTGACGGTGGGGCCTATAAACAACAAGCTTTTCCATCGTTATTGCTTCTTTTTTGCGAGACTCATCAGATTATAATAGGTGTCTCGTTGTCGATGAACACGTCTAGAATAAATTTAGAAAAATACGAGTACCTGTGTTAAATTAGAGATTTGAACCCGGATAGGTAGGTTACACCACAATGAAACCAACCAACTGAGCTTTGCTCAGTCCGCATCGTCTTGCTTCCTAGCCCCTAAATATCCCTTCTTTGTGCATGTGCAATGAGGCATGTGGCGACACGAGCATGGACAAGGCGAGGCACCGGGGTAGAGTCGCGAGGATGGGAAGGAGTAGCCAGGGCGGGTGGAAGTCATGGAAGTGGCTAGGTCAAGACGAGGCGGAGTCGTCAGTATATGATGAGAACAAAATAGAAAGGGAAAATAATAAAAATGAAATAAAAGAGAAGGGTCACCTATTTTTTTATACTATGAGAAGTTGTTCATACAAATGTTTTACCAAAAACGCGTGGAGCCGTTTCTAAAGCCAAAACTAAAACAAACGACTCTACTACTAAGGTCAGTCTCAATGGTGTTTCAACATAGTTTCATAGGCATTAAATTTGCTGATGTGGCACACTGCATTGAAGAAGAGAGATGGTGAAAGTTTCATGGGAGGAGAGATAGTTTCATGGGGATGAAACTATTGTGCATTGTTTCCAAAATCTGGATGCGTTGGAAACTGTGAGATGAAACTCCCACCGAGGATGGCTTAACGAAGGGTGGTACAAAATAGTCTCATAGAAAATGACAGTTGAAAAAGGTTTATGTGAGAAGATGCACTTTAATTTGACGGTAGGTCTGGATTTATTTATTTGGCCCCTTCCCGCCAAACACATGCTTTCAAAAGTCAAAACGATCCACATGTGTAGACTGTAGAGTAGTGCAACTTTCTCTCCACCCATAGCGTGCTTCTTTATTTTACACTATGACACTAATGTGATTTTCTTCTTATTCTTCTCTATAAATATAAATGCGGCATGTCTCTAGCCAACTTTACATTCAAAAGACATAATTTATGTTTCCTTCAAAAGAAAATATGGGTACCTAACCTTAACTATAGCCGGAGCTGCATCGGAGGATGATCCAAAGGTGTCCCAAAAAAGCATGCTTTCTTAATTGAAATCAGTTTTTAATATAAATATATAAATATTTGTGATTATTAAATGAAGATCATTACTTACGTAAACTTATCTAGATTCATATTCATTGATATACTATTTTTGTACGATTATTCAAACCTAAAATAGTTTAACTTAGCTTGTAGTGTTTGACCAGATCTAAGTCATTTTTCTGGTATAGATATCATGAGCTTCTTCCGTCTCATAACAAGAAGTCAAATATTTTTTAAATTTTTTTGATAAGAATATATAAGAAAATAGTGATATTTATATTGCATAATTAGTATCATTAATTAAATCAAGGGATAGATTTGTACTACGTAATAAACTTATTTGAAATATATGAATATTGTTAATATGTTATCTTTTATATACCCAGTTAATGTTTCTTAAAAAAAGGTTGATCAGCTGATCAGCACCAACCTAGCTATGCTAACACTCTTTTTTTTTGAATGGAAGGAGTTGTTTGGATGTAGCAGGAGTAACCTGCAGTTCTGTCGTTCATCACTCTGTTAGTTGCTGGCAGCCTGCACACGTCCGGTTCAGGTACTCAGTCCTACTAGTACGTCCTACTAGTACGTGAGCGATTAATCTGGGAAAAAAAATTGAACTCTACACGTCCAATTAATCTGGGTTGGAGGGAGTAGTAGCTTTTAGCTAGTGCCATGCCCATGCTTCGTAAGCAGCACAGTGCATGCTGGTGCTGGGCGGCACCTCGTAATGCGAGCACCCTCTCGGTCAATTCTCATCACTTTGGTCGGTGGATGCTGGTAGAGTACTGGCATGGTAGTTTTTTCGATGGCCACGCCTGACGCCTGGACTTGTTTCACCTCGCCTGGCCGGCATGCAAGAGCTTACTCCTCCTGTGCCGTAATTACTATTTTAATTAATTGCTAAAATCACAAAAAGTAACTTCTAGAAAAATGGATGTAGTACAATTGTGTACAAAATTGTCTACCGATGAGGTAGAAGCGGGAGGCAAGCATGCATGCAGTCAATGGGTCTTGTGGTCACTGCTGCTCACCACAACTCAAGCTGACCGCTCAAGCTTGCTTGCATAGCGGGCCGGGTACATGGCAGAGATTGCGCTTCATCACAGGATCTCGCATGTGATCCCCATTTTGCTCATTTGTTTTTTTTTCTTTTTTGAAGGTAACATCTTGCTCATGTGTACGTACCTTAGGTACTCGGTATATACCCTATTTTTATCATCTTCTCTCCTCTCCTCTTTTTTTGTCTGTATGTTTTTATTATTATTATTATTATTATTATTATTATGTATCCTGCGACGTGATGACGATCTAGTCACACTTCGGACGAGATAAGCAAACAACATGCATCAGACACAAGTACGGTGCTCTTTTATAGAGAGAGAGAGAGGGAAGGGCGTCTTCAATGACTGACATACTGCTAACTAGGAGAGTGAGTTGGCCAATCGGACGGAGAGAGAATAAGAATTTTTTCGACGCTAGCGAGATGCAGTGACGACATTTAATAATAAATGCATTTAATTTTTGAGAAGAGACATTCTTATATATATATATATATTTATTTGTAATGTACTACATTATATGTAGTACAATTTATTTTAGTCCTATTTTTTTCTAAGCTAATAGGCCTTATTTTTAGTTTCGTACAAGACCTCCAATTTCCAAGGGACGGCCCTGGTGGGTTGGTTAATTAGAAGGGCGCGTATGCAGTGACGACGATCGAGAGCCGCCCCGGCCGCCGGATGATGATCGATTCTCTTGCTCGCATGCATGCATCGTCGTCACGCATGTGCATGATACCCGATCCATCGTTCGTTCTGGAGCGAAGCCAGGCACGCCGCCGTGATTGATTGAATTGAATTTTGAAATGGGATTGGTTTGGATTAAGCAACAATTCATCATTCATGCATCAAGGAACGACAACCACCGGCCCGGCCCGGCCCAATCTGCAAGGCCGGAAGCAGGGATCGAACGCGCGCGTGGCCGTGATTAGCGTACCCGACCCTACTTCCCTTGGTGGCCGTGACGATAAATCCGTGGCGCCCGCGGACAGGGACAGTTCTTCCGTCCTTTATGCGTCCCCCCACCCGCCCCGCTTGCTTCCACGAAGGTTGTGGTTTCCCTTGGCGTTTCCTCCGTCCGTCCGTCTCCACGATAGCAATGGGAGGTAGCGTGTGCGGCGATGGCCGCGCCGGCCGATGAAATGGGGGAAGAAGAAGAAGAAGAAGAATTAATGGCGGATGCGTCGTCGTCCGTTGCCGTTCCCATGCATGCATGACTTGCGGCTTAAGTTGAGTTGCATTGATCGACGTGCGCGCGCGCGCTGCAGATTCATGGTCATGGATAGATGAGGCCCTCGTAGCTAGCCACACCACACCACACCCACATGCGACTAGCAGCCCGGCCCGGTGCTCGCTTTTCACACGTCGTCTACGGTCGTCGGTCTCACATGCCCATCACTTAAGCTTTCAAATTAATCTATAGTAGCCCCCTAAACAAAATATTTGTCGTTTCTGTTAATTCTTGAGAAATAATTTTGACTAAACATATATTGAAAAAGTATTAATACTTATGAAACATAGTTCGGAAAGCTCTTTGAATCTATTTTTAATAAATTTATTTGAATATATATAAATATTGTAATTATTTTTTTTACAATAACAAATATTTAGGGACGGAAGTAATATGTATGCAGAGACCATGGTCGTATCTTTTGGCTAGCTATATAGCTTGCGATCATGTGCGGCGACTCACTCACACTACATACCATGTGCGTGCGTGCATGCATGCAAGGTTGGCCGGTGGCAACAGCAAAGATCACTAGCTAGCTAGCATGCAAATGCCACATGCGCAGCTAGCGCAAAACTAGACGTGCACGACGACGGCTGTTCACACTAGCTAGTGCATGCCCCTTGCTACTCCTGCCTGCTACCCCTGAGATCACGTACGACTTTTAAGCTGTCATGTACGCCATTCATTCTAAATCATAAAATATTTTAAAAGTTTTTAAGAGTCAAAAGGATCTTAAGTTTGATTAAAATTATATAGATTTATGATACTAAATTGGTATATTATATAAAAAATAATGGATAAAGAAATCTAATAATACTTAGTTGATATTATAAATGTTATTATATTATTTAATAAACTTAAGATGATTTGATTTTTTTAAAAACTAATATTGGAATGTTTCGTCCGCACTCCACGGTCGCGCACCGGCCGGGCTCTAGCTAGGTCCGTCCATCAACTGCCCAAAACTGGAAAACGAATGTATATGGGGTGTTTAGTTCCCCATGAAATCCTTTTTGTTTTTTGGGTTTTGACTCTTCATTTTGCAAAATGAAATTAAACACCACCCAAAATATTTGGTAAAAAGTAGTCCATTCCTCATTTTGTATTTTGGACTCAAGAGGCCAAAATAAGAGAATCTTTGCATTGGTTTGTGTGTCATCCTCACAATCCTCATAATTGAAAGACAAATTTTGGTTGGAACTAAACACCCTACTAAAATATTTTGCATTTTGGATTTTGGAATCCAAAATAGTTGGGATTTTGGATTTTGGATTTTGGATTTTGGTTGGAACTAAACAGGGCCGCCCATGGAATCCAAAATATTTTGGGTTTTGGCTCTTTAGTTTACAAAATGGAACTAGACACCATTCAAAATATTTGGCAAAATATGGTCCATTCCCCATTTTGTATTTTGGTGGTCCATTCCCTATTTTGCATTTTGGACAAGGGCCGTTTAGTCCCCCATGAAATCCATTATTTTTTTTGGGTTTTGACTCTTCATTTTGCAAAATGGAACTAAACAACACCCAAAATATTTGGCAAAAAGTAGTCCATTCCTCATTTTGCATTTTGGACTCAAGAGGCCAAAATAAGAGAATCTTTGCATTGGTTTGTGTGTCATCCTCACAATCCTCATAATTGAAAGACAAATTTTGGTTGGAACTAAACACCCTACTAAAATATTTTGCATTTTGGATTTTGGAATCCAAAATAGTTGGGATTTTGGATTTTGGATTTTGGTTGGAACTAAACAGGGCCGCCCATGGAATCCAAAATATTTTGGGTTTTGGCTCTTTAGTTTACAAAATGGAACTAGACACCATCCAAAATATTTGGCAAAATATGGTCCATTCCCCATTTTGTATTTTGGTGGTCCATTCCCTATTTTGCATTTTGGACAAGGGCCGTTTAGTCCCCCATGGAATCCATTTTTTTTTTGGGTTTTGGCTCTTCATTTTGCAAAATGGAACTGAACAACACCCAAAATATTTGGCAAAAAGTAGTCCATTCCTCATTTTGCATTTTGGACTCAAGAGGCCAAAATAAGAGAATCTTTGCATTGGTTTGTGTGTCATCCTCACAATCCTCATAATTGAAAGACAAATTTTGGTTGGAACTAAACACCCTACTAAAATATTTTGCATTTTGGATTTTGGAATCCAAAATAGTTGGGATTTTGGATTTTGGATTTTGGTTGGAACTAAACAGGGCCGCCCATGGAATCCAAAATATTTTGGGTTTTGGCTCTTTAGTTTACAAAATGGAACTAGACACCATCCAAAATATTTGGCAAAATATGGTCCATTCCCCATTTTGTATTTTGGTGGTCCATTCCCTATTTTGCATTTTGGACAAGGGCCGTTTAGTCCCCCATGGAATCCATTTTTTTTTTGGGTTTTGGCTCTTCATTTTGCAAAATGGAACTGAACAACACCCAAAATATTTGGCAAAAAGTAGTCCATTCCTCATTTTGCATTTTGGACTCAAGAGGCCAAAATAAGAGAATCTTTGCATTGGTTTGTGTGTCATCCTCACAATCCTCATAATTGAAAGACAAATTTTGGTTGGAACTAAACACCCTACTAAAATATTTTGCATTTTGGATTTTGGAATCCAAAATAGTTGGGATTTTGGATTTTGGATTTTGGTTGGAACTAAACAGGGCCGCCCATGGAATCCAAAATATTTTGGGTTTTGGCTCTTTAGTTTACAAAATGGAACTAGACACCATCCAAAATATTTGGCAAAATATGGTCCATTCCCCATTTTGTATTTTGGTGGTCCATTCCCTATTTTGCATTTTGGACAAGGGCCGTTTAGTCCCCCATGGAATCCATTTTTTTTTTGGGTTTTGGCTCTTCATTTTGCAAAATGGAACTGAACAACACCCAAAATATTTGGCAAAAAGTAGTCCATTCCTCATTTTGCATTTTGGACTCAAGAGGCCAAAATAAGAGAATCTTTGCATTGGTTTGTGTGTCATCCTCACAATCCTCATAATTGAAAGACAAATTTTGGTTGGAACTAAACACCCTACTAAAATATTTTGCATTTTGGATTTTGGAATCCAAAATAGTTGGGATTTTGGATTTTGGATTTTGGTTGGAACTAAACAGGGCCGCCCATGGAATCCAAAATATTTTGGGTTTTGGCTCTTTAGTTTACAAAATGGAACTAGACACCATCCAAAATATTTGGCAAAATATGGTCCATTCCCCATTTTGTATTTGGTGGTCCATTCCCTATTTTGCATTTTGGACAAGGGCCGTTTAGTCCCCCATGGAATCCATTTTTTTTTGGGTTTTGGCTCTTCATTTTGCAAAATGGAACTGAACAACACCCAAAATATTTGGCAAAAAGTAGTCCATTCCTCATTTTGCATTTTGGACTCAAGAGGCCAAAATAAGAGAATCTTTGCATTGGTTTGTGTGTCATCCTCACAATCCTCATAATTGAAAGACAAATTTTGGTTGGAACTAAACACCCTACTAAAATATTTTGCATTTTGGATTTTGGAATCCAAAATAGTTGGGATTTTGGATTTTGGATTTTGGTTGGAACTAAACAGGGCCGCCCATGGAATCCAAAATATTTTGGGTTTTGGCTCTTTAGTTTACAAAATGGAACTAGACACCATCCAAAATATTTGGCAAAATATGGTCCATTCCCCATTTTGTATTTTGGTGGTCCATTCCTATTTTGCATTTTGGACAAGGGCCGTTTAGTCCCCCATGGAATCCATTTTTTTTGGGTTTTGGCTCTTCATTTTGCAAAATGGAACTGAACAACACCCAAAATATTTGGCAAAAAGTAGTCCATTCCTCATTTTGCATTTTGGACTCAAGAGGCCAAATAAGAGAATCTTTGCATTGGTTTGTGTGTCATCCTCACAATCCTCATAATTGAAAGACAAATTTTGGTTGAACTAAACACCCTACTAAAATATTTTGCATTTTGGATTTTGGAATCCAAAATAGTTGGGATTTTGGATTTTGGATTTTGGTTGGAACTAAACAGGGCCGCCCATGGAATCCAAATATTTTGGGTTTTGGCTCTTTAGTTTACAAAATGGAACTAGACACCATCCAAAATATTTGGCAAAATATGGTCCATTCCCCATTTTGTATTTTGGTGGTCCATTCCCTATTTTGCATTTTGGACAAGGGCCGTTTAGTCCCCCATGGAATCCATTTTTTTTTTGGGTTTTGGCTCTTCATTTTGCAAAATGGAACTGAAACAACACCCAAAATATTTGGCAAAAAGTAGTCCATTCCTCATTTTGCATTTTGGACTCAAGAGGCCAAAATAAGAGAATCTTTGCATTGGTTTGTGTGTCATCCTCACAATCCTCATAATTGAAAGACAAATTTTGGTTGGAACTAAACACCCTACTAAAATATTTTGCATTTTGGATTTTGGAATCCAAAATAGTTGGGATTTTGGATTTTGGATTTTGGTTGGAACTAAACAGGGCCGCCCATGGAATCCAAAATATTTTGGGTTTTGGCTCTTTAGTTTACAAAATGGAACTAGACACCATCCAAAATATTTGGCAAAATATGGTCCATTCCCCATTTTGTATTTTGGTGGTCCTTCCCTATTTTGCATTTTGGACAAGGGCCGTTTAGTCCCCCATGGAATCCATTTTTTTTTTGGGTTTTGGCTCTTCATTTTGCAAAATGGAACTGAACAACACCCAAAATATTTGGCAAAAAGTAGTCCATTCCTCATTTTGCATTTTGGACTCAAGAGGCCAAAATAAGAGAATCTTTGCATTGGTTTGTGTGTCATCCTCACAATCCTCATAATTGAAAGACAAATTTTGGTTGGAACTAAACACCCTACTAAAATATTTTGCATTTTGGATTTTGGAATCCAAAATAGTTGGGATTTTGGATTTTGGATTTTGGTTGGAACTAAACAGGGCCCCCATGGAATCCAAAATATTTTGGGTTTTGGCTCTTTAGTTTACAAAATGGAACTAACACCATCCAAAATATTTGGCAAAATATGGTCCATTCCCCATTTTGTATTTTGTGGTCATTCCCTATTTGCATTTGGACAAGGGCCGTTTAGTCCCCCATGGAATCCATTTTTTTTTGGTTTTGGCTCTTCATTTTGCAAAATGATGAACAACACCCAAAATATTTGGCAAAAAGTAGTCCATTCCTCATTTTGCATTTTGGACTCAAGAGGCCAAATAAAGAGAATCTTTGCATTGGTTTGTGTGTCATCCTCACAATCCTCATAATTGAAAGACAAATTTTGGTTGGAACTAAACACCCTACTAAAATATTTTGCATTTTGGATTTTGGAATCCAAAATAGTTGGGATTTTGGATTTTGGATTTTGGTTGGAACTAAACAGGCCGCCCATGGAATCCAAAATATTTTGGGTTTGGCTCTTTAGTTTACAAAATGGAACTAGACACCATCCAAAATATTTGGCAAAATATGGTCCATTCCCCATTTTGTATTTTGGTGGTCCATTCCCTATTTTGCATTTTGGACAAGGGCCGTTTAGTCCCCCATGAAATCTATTTTTTTTTTTGGGTTTTGGACTCTTCATTTTGCAAAATGGAACTAAACAACACCCAAAATATTTGCAAAAAGTAGTCCATTCCTCATTTTGCATTTTGGACTCAAGAGGCCAAAATAAGAGAATCTTTGCATTGGTTTGTGTGTCATCCTCACAATCCTCATAATTGAAAGACAAATTTTGGTTGGAACTAAACACCCTACTAAAATATTTTGCATTTTGGATTTTGGAATCCAAAATAGTTGGGATTTTGGATTTTGGATTTTGGTTGGAACTAAACAGGGCCGCCCATGGAATCCAAAATATTTTGGGTTTTGGCTCTTTAGTTTACAAAATGGAACTAGACACCATCCAAAATATTTGGCAAAATATGGTCCATTCCCCATTTTGTATTTTGGTGGTCCATTCCCTATTTTGCATTTTGGACAAGGGCCGTTTAGTCCCCCATGGAATCCATTTTTTTTTTGGGTTTTGGCTCTTCATTTTGCAAAATGGAACTGAACAACACCCAAAATATTTAGTAAAAAGTAGTCCATTCCTCATTTTGCATTTTGGACTCAAGATGCTAAAATAAGAGAATCTTTGCATTGGTTTGTGTGTCATCCTCACAATCCTCATAATTGAAAGACAAATTTTGGTTGGAACTAAACACCCTACTAAAATATTTTGCATTTTGGATTTTGGAATCCAAAATAGTTGGGATTTTGGATTTTGGATTTTGGTTGGAACTAAACAGGGCCTCAAGAGGCCAAAATAAGGGAATCTTTGTATTGGTTTGTGTGTCATCCTCACAATCTCTATCATTGAAAAATAAATTTTGGTTGGAACTATATACCCCACCAAAATATTTTGCATTCTGGATTTTGAAATCCAAAATAGTTGAGATTTTGGATTTTGGATTTGGGTTGGAACTAAACAGGGCCTAAGAATATTATTCTGCCCGCCCATATATTAGCAGTACGTATTTATATACCCTGGCCCATATACTATGGGTCTGTTTGGGACTGCTCCGCTCCATGTTTTTTAGCTCTGCTCCACGTTTTTTAGTCAAACGGTTTTAGCTCCACGCACACAGCTCTAGAAAAAAAAAGTAGAGTTGTGACTCCATAAAAACTAGAGTTCGTGGAGCTGCTCTACAATGGAGTTTGTGGAGCAGAGTTCGTGGAGCAGTCCCAAACAAATCCTATATTACAATGTGTATGTATATCTAGAAATTAAAAATACTAATAAAAAAATATATGGCACTAACGTTCGATGAGATCAAGACGTGCCTACATCGTCGATCGAGTTCCATTTTGATTTGAGGTTGCACTAGTAATAATGCTAATGCTAATGCTAATGCTAATGCTAATGCAAAAGACGATGAATGAAATGAAGAAATAAAGCGCCGACGCCGTTAACCAGGGGCACCGACGGCAGGGCGGACCCACCTGCCAGGCATTGTTCAGCGCGGCGGGCCCACTTGGGGTTAATTGGCGGTGGCTGGTCCTTCGGATGCTTCGGAGGAGGCCCCATCCCGGACCCACACCAAAACGGACCACACACCCTGCCTCATCACTTTTACCGTGGTCCTCGATTCCGTTACGCCGCTGATGTTCGTTACGTTACAGTTGGATTGGATTGGATGCATCCATCCATGGAAATAATATGCCATTTTTACGGGCCACTTTATTTGTACCCAAATTTTCACAATTCTTTTTCAAATAAAAAATAAATAAACTGGATCTATTTTCCTTAAAAAAAGGTACGCTAAGTTTGTGTATTACTATAATTTACTAGCAAAAAGATGTTAACTCCCACACGTACTGAACACGATCACGTCCCTAGCCATTTCTTTACTGTCATTGGCCATTTTCCTGTAACGGATCGATCGGATTAGAATTAGGACCTCCCATTCTCAACTCCCCAGCAGTGTTTCTTATGCTATTTTGCTATGGTAGAGCAAATTTTTGTTTCCCATACCTTCCTTGAACATCTACAAATTTAGGATCTAATTATGACGTGCTTGCAGTACTGTTGTTCTTAATTAGGAAATCATAAAATACAATTCCATATTGCCAATATTTCCCCTCTTCATCAATGCACTTAACCACAGTTTTGATTGTACGTGCAGTATCATTCGTTGAATGTAAATAATTTGACAATAAGAGAGAGGAGAGGAAAAAAGATATTGTTGCTACCCCCGACTTATAGGAAAAAAGTTAGGTGAGGACCATCCCTATGGAAACATGGTAGGGATTGTTTGGTTTACATATGGGGCCACATGTTATTATAACAACACACATACCCATCGTGTTTGTAATATGATCCACTCGTCAGCTAAACATCCCCACCGTGTTGTGGTGAGGACCATCCCTACCCAATTTATTTCCCGACTTATATTCCTTTATTCAAGACATGCAAAACCGAGCCATATCGGAAATTCCTTTATTACAAACAAATGCATTATTAGAAGTACCTTTTAAATGTTAATATCTAAAGCATCCAAACAATCATTTTGAAATTCAGTGCAACATAATTCTATTGATTTTCAAAGATGTCAACCTGCCAATTCGGACAACAAAACAACCAATGGTTGTGTTTAGATGATGGAAATGTGGTGAAAAAAATCTTGTACCACTTGTCGCGTTACACTGTAGCAATTTTATTTTTATTTGGTAATAATTGTCCAAACATTGATTAATTAGACTTAAAATATTCGTCTCGCAAAGTACAACAAAATTGTGCAATTAGTTTTTTTATTTCATCTATATTTAGTATTCCATATATGTGTCGATATTTTGATGTGACGGAGAATAAAAATTCGATGTGATGAGAAATCTTGTAAAGTTTTAGAATTTTGGATGAATTCCTGGAACTAACCACCATCTCCCTCGTTGCCCACAACTACCCGTGGTTACACTGCTATGCCATTCTGCCCTCTCTCCCCACTACCTCTGGACTCTTTGCTCTCCCACCCCTATCACTGACCATGCTATGATCCATCATTGTGTTCATCCCTTTATAGGTGTGTTGACCTCCTTCATAGAACTCTAACTCACATCGATCATTTCTACGCTTGCGTGCTCATAGTGTACATAGAAAAAGGCAATTATGAATTTAATTGTGACATGTAACATTGTTGTTTCTACAAAAAAAAAATACTAACATGTGGTCATTCCCCTTACCATGACACATTTGATTGTGGACTATCATTCAATTCATTAAGAGATTATATGCACTGATTACAAAGAAACGATTGTATATATTATTTGCACATCAAATCGTCCAACTTATATTTCTTCAAAACATATGTAAGAGTTAAGGTCCTATTTTGCAACCATTGATATGAATAGAGTATGTGATTTTTGCATGGCACACTTTAGAGAGGAAAAAACTGCATCGACTTAAAAAGTTGGAAACGAAAAATACGTATGGAATTTCCACGGAAACTTTGCTCACCACCAAAGTTGTTCCTGCATGTTTTCCACTAGGATGCACCTAGGCAATAATTTGGTGGGATTCCTAGATGCCATACATCATACCGTATAATTTAGCAAGATGCAACTCTTTTCTTGAAAAGGAGTAAAACCTAAAAAATCAAAACACTGCAAATTCAACGTACTTGCTGTGTTCATCTTTTTCTGAGAAGTCAAACATAATTAATTTTGACTAAATATATATAAAAAACATAGGTATTTATGATACATAGTAGCATCGTTTATTTTGTTACAATAAATTTCATTTAGAGGTATAAATATTGTTAATACTTTTTATAAACCAGCTCAAACTTATCTGCATGAATAATTGGGGCACCAATAGTTGGATCCTGCAGTCATTTGAGAGTACCATCTAGTTATTGTGCGTTGTGGGAGTATTCCATCTAGTTGTTGGTACGAGCGGGACGGTTATCGTGCTGACAGTAATAGCTAGCGTTACTGACACTAGTGTGACCTACTGATCACACACATTCCACCCCATTTTATATTACTACTCCACAGAACAAAAAAAAAACGCATAGAGTATTAGTAGTAGTATTTATGACGCACGCAACGAAACGCCAGTTTGGTGGAAGCCTCAGTACAGTCTGACTTTGCTGGACTGTAATGCACGTACACACAGCACAGCTGATCCATCAGATTTTCGTTACCAGGCAGCAGCAGGAGGAGGCCGGCCATCTTCCTAATCATCATATCCTCCTAAACCCCCTTCCCCCGCAATTAGTTGGCGCGACTGCAGATTTTGGAAGGCACAGGAACCGTGTAAAACAGCCATATGGTTCCTCGTATTTGCGTACAGGTCCTTGCGCTCGCGGTCCAGGGGACCTTTTTGCGAATCCGGTATTCTGGAGGGGCAATGCGGGTACGGCTGGTCGGGGGCTCGAGGCCGGAGCGGCGGCACTAGTATAAATCGGCGCGGCGCTTCCCGTACTCCTCTCTCTCTCTCTCCCCCCCTCTCTCTTTCTCTCTACGCGCGCGCACGCACGCCGTTTGAGAGGGTGCGCGGTGCTCGAGGGGCGAGGAGCGGTCGTACTACATGGCAGAGGCGGGCTCTTCCGCGGCGAGGACCAGGAGGGCGGTGCTCGCCGCCGTGGCGGCGGCGCTCCTGGTCGTCGTGGTGGTCGCCGGCAGCGCCGCGCTCCCTGGCGGGCGAGTGACGGTCCTCGACGGCCTCCGGTGAGTCTCCTCGCCGTCTAATGTGGTTGCGCGCCCGTGGGCTCTGCCCTCTGCTTGGGGTTTTCGGTCGCCTCTGTTCCAGAATTCGCCTTTCGGAATTTGTTTTTGCTACCGAGGCCGCCGGGCTTGTGCTGCAGTGGGGGCAGTCGATTTCCGTCTCGCAGCGGGTCTCCGTTTTCGAATTGTTTTTCATCTGCTGCAACGACGCGCCCAGGACCGTGGTGCCGCGCGGCGGCGTCGTGCGCCACCTGCTCCTCTACTAAGCACTAACCGGCTCACCACACGCCTCTCTCTGCGCGTCGCAGGCACAAGAGCACGGCCGCGGCGGCCGTGGTGGCGGGCGGTGCGAGACGGTGGCTGCGGTACTCCTCCTGGCCGGCGGCGACGGCGACGACGAGGTGAGCGCGCTCCACCAATTCCATCCTCTGCTTTTAATTTCTCCTCTGTTTGCGCCTCCGTCCGCCTGGGGTTTGCCAGGTGGGACGAATCTGGTGCGTCGGCTCATGCGCTCGCGATCTGGGCCGTCCAATTCTCTCCTTTTCATTTACGTTCGGTCCCCGTTCTAGATCCCGGAGGCAGGCAGCTGCTCCGTTGCGCGAATAATCTGCTTTTGGTCTGCTTACGAAAATTTCCATCCCAAATTTTGGTTTTAGTTTTTAGGAGGGACGTACGTTGGTGCGCGGTAACCAGCGGAATTCGTAATTTGGGGGCTTGGGATTTCTGTTTCGAATTTTGGATTGGAGCCGTGTGCAAAGCAGTAGTATAACAGCAGAGAGAGAGAGATGCTCTCTCTATGCTTTCCGTTGCCGAGTTCGTTACGGTGGCAGTCTGGCAGGTAGACGGAGAGAGAGAGAGAGAGGGGCAGTCTCGTAGTTTTGCTGCAACCAATCGTCCAAACCCAGAGGAGCTCCTGCAGTCCTGCACCGGCCACGGTAAAGCGGGGTAAAGATTTGGGAGGACGGCACGACGGGCGGGCGGACAAGAAGCCTTGGAAAAAGCTGGGCGAAGAAGAAGCAAGCGAGATCGCGGCGTGTCCCTTGGCGTCCCCGGCAAATGCACCCACACCCAGCAGGAGGGCACACACTCATTTGGTTTTCCACTTTTTTGGCTACACAAACAAAAGGCTGCAACAGAAAATTCGATTGGATAACCTGCAGTGCAGTGCAGCCTTGTTGTTTGCCCTTGGGTTTGGGTACGGTCTCGCGTGCGCAAAGCAGCCATGCTCTGTGTTCTGCTGCTGCGCTGGCTGTTTACTCCCGTTGCTGCCTTTTGGGTCGCGACCGACTTGAAGCGGCACGGCCACGGCGTGCATGCATCCACTCCGCTGCTGCTCGCCGCACACACACGAACCATGATGCTGGTGAGACGGCGCACGGATCCATTCACCGTGCCCCTCGCTTGCTTTTCCGCTTCACCCACTCCTGTTTATTCCTTCCCAGTGCTAAAATTTGCTACTCCATCATCATCATCATTGCGATGAATTGATAGTGCTGGAGGACTAGGGTACCATTGTTGTAGCATGAAACATTTCTCTTTCTTTGTTTGTTTGGTGACAGCAATGCCGTACGAAATTGGTCTTTTTTTGATTGAAATCAGCTAGTATATACATAACATACTTGACTAAAAGCGATGTGTTATTAGCTGTTGCCGTCATCTGCATGTGCTGTGTTTCTCGGTTGCGGCGGTGTCCAACATCACTCACGCGGACTCACCTGGAATTGTGCAGGGCCGACGGTGACGCCGTCGGGTCAGCCAGGGCCATCGCCGGCGCGGTGGAGGATCCGGAAGCCGTCGCCAAAGACGTGCACGTGTAAGTCGCTCTCGATCTCCTGCCTTCCCTTCCCTTCGCTCCCCGCCTTAAATCAATCACGGCAACTGACTGACAGCGTTGTTGCTGATGTAAAAAAACGTAGATCTGCGTAAGTACTCGTAAGCATGATTTTGCGAATTGGTTTACCACCAGCACTGTACGGCAACTTATTTGCTTTTCGGCTACAATTATACTAGTTTGTAGTAGTACTAGTTTATTTAATTAGAGAGAAGACGACTAGTAGCCTTTCTGTCCACACCCCGACAGGCCGGGCCCACCCGCAGCCTCACAGTAGAATAGAAAAGGAAAAAAAAGGGAAAAAGAGAGAGGAGATACGAACAAGAATACTGTTCCCTGAGCGGAGCAGATCTGGTTCAGCTAGTACCAGCAGCGGCGTACTTTACTCTGCCACGTGGGAGCATGAACACGCGCGGGGCCCGCCTACCATGCACCTCCCACACGCACTGTCTCTCAGTCACAGTGCGCGCTTTTATGGCGACGCGACCCTGCCGCGCCGCACCGCCGTGGAGTGGCAACTGTGCCGGAGCCGATCGCCGGTCGCCATTAACTCCGTTTGCCTTTTACGACGTGTCCACGGTCTCCCTCTCCCTTTCCCGGGCTCACCGCATCACAAGCACGGCGGTGCAGCTGCCACCGCACACAATGCAGAGGCTCTAGAGCCACTGGTGAGGGTGGTAGCACACTGGCATGCAGCAGTGACACACCACGTTCTCCCCACGCCCCCGTGTGGGGCAGCCCTGCCCTGGTCGCCTCTGCATTTGCGACGCGCATTCATGGTGTTTCCACGTCCATCTCTTTTTCCCACCAGCCACCAAGTTTGTATCCATATAGATCTTCTGGTAGAGCTGGTAACGGCAATTGATTCACAGTTGAGTATGCTCTGTTGTAGTGGAGCTCGAAACTTGTAGCGTCGGATCTAGAATACTACAATGCTGCACCGACAGAAGAAAAAAAAAGTGCTCTTGTTTGAGTTTGGTGCCAACAAGGCATTATTGACCGACATGTTAGATGCAACGAATGGGCAGCATGGACAGTGAATTGGTCCCCAGAGAAATAGTGTCACTTATTATTGTACATAGTGTAAATCTCCTGCAAGTTTCCTTCCTGCATTGATCTTCTAATTACTGTAACTGAATTCCTCAATGAATATTGCTACATCTAGAGTTGCCGTGGCCCATGCATGAGTCAGTAAGAAATGTTCCTTCTGCCATCTAATTATTACTGCATTGGGCATCAAATTGTCGAGTACCTGAATTACTACTTCTATCTGTCATTGCTCCTTTTTCTGTGTAGTTAGTTTTCTATAAACTGAGTGGCTGACATGCTGCTTGGATTCGAAATAATTGGATTGGATATGAATGGCTGCTCTGCAGGTCCATCAGGAACAGCACGGCCCGGCGAAATCTCGGGTACCTGTCGTGCGGGACAGGCAATCCCATCGATGACTGCTGGCGCTGCGACTCGGACTGGCACAACAACCGCCAGCGTTTGGCTGACTGTGGCATCGGCTTCGGCCGCAATGCGATCGGTGGCCGCGACGGCAAGATCTACGTGGTCACCGACCCAGGTGATGACGACCCTGTCAACCCACGCGAGGGCACCCTCCGCTATGCTGTCATCCAGGAAGAGCCGCTCTGGATCATCTTCAAGCGGGACATGGTCATCACGCTCAAGGAGGAGCTCATCATGAACAGCTTCAAGACCATCGACGGACGTGGTGCCAACGTGCACATCGCCAATGGTGCCTGCATCACCATCCAGTACATCACCAACGTCATCATCCATGGTCTCCACATCCACGACTGCAAGCCCACGGGGAACGCCATGGTTCGCAGCTCGCCCAGCCACTATGGGTGGCGCACCATGGCCGACGGAGATGCTGTGTCCATCTTCGGCTCCAGCCACGTCTGGGTGGACCACTGCTCACTCTCCAACTGCGCCGACGGCCTGATCGATGCCATCATGGGATCCACGGCCATCACCGTGTCCAACAACTACTTCACCCACCACAACGAGGTAGTACATCCTCCTACTAGATCCTATATATGCTTTTGTTTGTCCTCACCCTGTAATAATAATAATAATCAAGTGCCCGTGTGCGATGGTCCTGTTGTTTTCTTCAACAAAGACATGGGAAACAATGGATGATTCTACATGGTTTGGCGCATATGTGCATGAGAATTCGTTTGTTTTCTGCCAGTACAAGTGTTGTTTAGAATTGTTCTCTCAAATCCAACCAGAACTTGTCGGTTGCTTATGCTGAGGATATTATTGCTGTAGTATCTGACGGTCACGTGTATTTCGGTGTTCTCTGGAAACGGCCTGGTTGGGTTTCTCATCTAATGGTGACAATTGAAATTGATGCAGGTGATGCTTCTGGGCCACAGTGACTCCTATGTGAAGGACAAGGCAATGCAGGTGACAATAGCCTTCAACCATTTTGGTGAAGGTCTCATTCAGAGAATGCCAAGGTGAATTTATGAACTGAACACCAGCATACTGAACCTTGTCTGTTTGTTCCTATCCAGCAGCATCACTATGCACTGAATCACTGATCTGTATTCATTTCTTGTTATGCATTTTATTTTGCTACCCCTATTTCACAATCTCAATGGTTCTTGTTTCAGGTGCCGGCATGGCTACTTCCATGTTGTGAACAATGACTACACCCACTGGGAAATGTACGCCATTGGCGGGAGCGCTGAGCCAACCATCAACAGCCAGGGCAACCGCTACCTTGCTCCGACAAACCCGTTCGCCAAGGAGGTACTGCTGTAGACATGATGTCTCTGCCAGTTATTTGCTTTCAGCAGCTATTCTTTAGTAGTAGTTGAAAAATAACTTGCAATGTAACCGAACTACAGGTGACCAAGAGGGTCGAAACTGCTCAGACTGTGTGGAAGGGCTGGAACTGGAGATCAGAGGGCGACCTGCTGCTGAACGGCGCCTACTTCACCCCATCCGGTGCGGGCGCCTCAGCTAGCTACTCGCGTGCGTCCAGCCTTGGTGCCAAGTCATCATCTATGGTTGGCAGCATCACCACGGATGCCGGTGCCCTTTCCTGCCACAAGGGCGCGGCCTGCTAGCGCAGGGAGGGACCGACCACCGCCACGCCACCTCTCCAACAACAGAAAAGAAACAAGACAACAGAAAACTAAGCTACCTCCACACCATGGTTACAGTTTTTCCGCTTCTCTTCTTTTTTTGGGTCGCTTTTTGACAAGGGTTATATATATGATGATGGTCCTTCCTGATTCACCATTTGCTCAACCTCCCCCTGCTCCTGACAACATTGGAAGCTTACCTGGAGCAGGCGTGAAGCGTTGCTGATTGATTTCGCTCGCTCGGTCTCTCTATTAGTCATCTGATCTGAGTGTGGTATGTTGTTGCCTGTGCCCCGCCCACAGCAAGTGTATGTTGAGGTCAGGGGTGCACACCGTGTGTCAGTGTGTGTGTGTGTGTTATGTGAGATACTCACTTGGTTGTGGAGAAGAGTCAGTCAGATTGTTAGTAGTACAATGTTATGCCTGGACTGGGATGGATTTGCCATGTAGAAGACATGGGAGAATAGCCATGTTCTTATGATTCTTCTTCTTCAGTGAAAAGCGAAAACATTACAGGCTAGCTGAACATTTTGACCTGCAAGTACAGCATGTGCTGCTTTTGAATTGTGTACCTGATCAGTGTGGGCGTGTGTCCTTAATTAAGTCATACTACTATGTGTTCAATGTCAATTAGTGTTGCATCTGATGTGCTGAGATTTTGGCTGAAAGGAAGGACACTATCAGAAGCACACTGATCATGCATGCACTTGAGGGGCTGAACGTTTGCTGGCTGGCATTGCAACGCAGATAGTGGGCCTTTGTGCCCGTCGAACATTGTGAGATCCCATGTCTTTAAAAAACATGATTTTGTTTTCCTGTGAGTACGAATGCAGAGAGATGGGATCCTCTGTCTGAGAATATGAATGGGCAGAGGAATTCGGAGTACTACCTGTGTACTGTAGGAGGGTTTGGGGACGGGGGTATGGATCTGCCAGAATTGAATGCTGCACGGTGGGCGCCTCCCGATGAAGATGCAGATGTCGAGCAGCAGGAGGAGGAAAGCATCTTGTTCATTGCTGGGCATTCAGGCCCGTTTAGATCCAACCCAAAAACCAAAAATTTTCGAGATTTTCCGTCACATCGAATCTTGTGGCACATGCATGAAGTACTAAACGTAGACGAAAAAAAAACTAATTACACAGTTGATCGAGAAATTGCGAGACGAAACTTTCAAACCTAATTAGTCCATAATTAGACAATTTTTACCAAATAACAACGAAAGTGCTACAGTAGTCAAAAGCCAAAATTTTTTGCATCTAAACGCGCCCTCAGTTGGCAAGGTCGTTCCAGATCAGGGAGGGACGCCTCTCCGGCACGGGCAGTAATGCTGGTGCTGGCGCTCTCGTGTTATGCTGGGGCAGCTAGCGTGGCTACGAAAATGAAAGCCAACCTATACTTCGATTGCATGTTAGCATGCCATGGCAGAGATGGGTGGGGATGTCGCTGCTGCCACTACCGCTGTCGGCAGGGACAGGCGATCCTGCCTTGCTGTCGCAAATGAATCGAAGCTCACTTCCTCGATGATGAAAAGTTGTTGAAAAAAAATCATGTAGCACTTTTCGTTTAATGTGATGAAGAATTTTTTTTTGTATGGTGCTAAAGTTTGGTATTTCCGGTGGAACTAAACACAACCACAATACAAACATGGACATATCCCAGTCCATGTTAAAAATCACATACTCCTATTTGTAACTGAGCCGCTTGCAGTAGTCAGTAAAAGTGGCCACTGCATGCAGCAGGATCCAACCTTAACGTACCAGCAATTAGGGAGTTCTGTTCCAGTTCCATTGTACTCCTACGTACTTTACTAACCTTGGAAATGTCTTGTTTTTTTTTCAGGTTTTGTTTGTTCTCGCTTCGTGCCACCCGAATCCAGCACTTTTACTAGGTGTCACTTACTTCCATCGTTCGTATCAACGCCATGCTCAGCTCGTGGGCACTGTTGGGCTCTCTTTTGGTTGGGCCTAGTCGCACCGTGCAGATCCCGTGAAGCCAAAATGTTGATCTGCGCCGGCCCGAGAGAGATTAACCATGCCCACAGAGCCCATATGTGTTTCGCCATCTCTATGCAGGCCGGCCCAATATTATGGTGATTCCTGTCACGATTTTCCACTTTATCTTTCGCCAGTTCGCCGAGCGAGTGGGTGCTCTGCCTCCCTCCAGTCTTCATTATGGTATACGTTTTTGTTTTGTTCAGGCCCAGTACAATGCAGGATCACTCATTCCACAGGTTTTTTTTATGAAAATCAAATTGTATTACTAACAGTAACGTACGTGCTGCAATTGTTCCTTGATACATGATTAATGAAGCTTTGTGTGGGGCGGATTGGTGTGATCTTTGCCATTGAGAAATGTCACCGGCCGGCTGCTGTGTTGTCCGATAAGAATATCGGGCATCGAACCTGTAGATTAGACATCGACCCTGTTTGATCACAGGGCTAGAGCTAGTTTGAGATAGTTTGCACCTAATTAGCCCAAAAGTATCTAAACATGAGAGCTAGTTTGGGCTAGTTGCAACTAGCCCACCCAAACTCTCCAAAGAAGTGATTATTTGAGCTAGTCTGGGCTGGTTGTGGTGGAACGTGAGACCCACCTCATATGTAACTATAAAAAATATTATAACTCACAAACCAAACATCTAAATAAAATTCTGATTACACCATTGAATTCGTTACAATAAATACTTTAAAATAAGATCTCACATGGATATATTTGAATGATTTATAAAAATAATTTATTATCAAACTAACACAAACTAGCTTTGAATTCAAACACCTTCTTAGCTAGAGCTAGTTTGAGCAAATTTATAAACTAACTCTAACCTCTCGCTCTAGCCGAGCTAGAGTGATCCAAACAGGGCCACTGTTTGAGCTGCCAACTGCCAAGGCCGCACCTTCTGCCAAAAGCACAGAGTCTGAGTATCTGAGTGTTGGCTTTGAGGTAGATGTCTGATTTCGAATTCGACTGAGTGTTTATAGAATGAACACTCCCAAACCCGCTCGCTTTGGTACCTGCATAAATGAATCAGGCATTGTAGACGCATCTTAATCAGTGGACCCGCAAATGTCAAAGTATTACCTACTTCTTGTAGACTTGATTTATGTTGCTCCTATTGTCTGCAGGTTTGTACAAATCCAGTCTTGCCGGCAGGGTTTTTCAACCCGGTCGGTAACCGCGGTTACCGACCGGTAATCGACCAACCGCCGTCGAGCGGTTCGGTTTGGTGACCGGTTTGAATTCAAATTTCAAATTTGAATTTCCAAAAAAAAAATTCTGAAAAAATTCCTAAAAATAGTTCACGATTTATAGAGTCCAATGGTGTAAAATTTTTTCAAATTGGAGTTCGTTTGCTATTTTTTTGGACATGTCTAAGTTTGAAAAAAAAGAAAAAAGAAAAAAAATGGCCGGCCTGTTAAGGGCCCATGCGGCCCATTGCCTCCTGCCGCCTCCTATAAGGGAGCTGTCGGGGGGGGGGGGGGGGGATCCCGGCCGCTCCCCAAACCCTATCCGCCCCTTACCCGCACCCACCCGCCCGCGCGCCGCCCGCGACCGCCGCCGAGCCTCGGTAACCGCTCGGTCGGGTCGGTTACCGAGTGCGTTTGGTCGGTTACTGACCGCGCGCCACCGACTCACCCCCCGGCGGTTACCGATCGAGAGTTCGGTAACCGCTCGGTTGGCTCGGTGGGTTTTTTTTTTGTTTTTTTCATTTCTTTGCATTTGTAGTTGCTTTAGTTGTAGGATTTAGTTATAAGATGTAGGATTGATGGAGTATATGATGTATAAAATATTTATTGTAGGATTTAGGTAGGATTTTACTTAGGATGTATCTAGGAGTTAGGTTTATTTGGTTTAGGATTTAGAATTTGCGGTTGGATTTGCTTTAGGATGTATGTAGGATTTAGGATTTAGGATTTTATTGATATAGGATTTAGGATTTAGTACGGGTCAATATTGACACATGATGTAATTCCTATGAAATATGTTAAGGTAAACAAAAGGTGCATCCTTGAAAACTATTTTTTATAATAAATATAGTACTCGCTCCGTCCTAAAGATGATATTATTCTTAAATAGTGCTGAATCAAATAGTCTTAAATTTAGCTGAATTTATATACAAAGATTTTAGTATTTATTATAATAAATAAGTACCATTAGATTCTTTATAAAATATATTTGTTGTATTGCATTTATTTAGAGTTAAAAATGTAGATACATAAATTTAGTCAACAATTACAAACTATAAGATGGGTATGTTGGGTACTCCTGACTCAACTTTAGTCACTTCAATTGCATGTGTTCACTTCAATTGCATGTAGGATTTAGGTGTATGTTAGGATTTAGGTTTATTTGCGGTATGATTTGATGCATGTGTTCGATTTGTTTGTGTTGTCCATTTGTGCAGGAAGATGCCAAGAGACCGCAGAGACGTGGTATGGGAGCATGGTGAGAATCTTGCTCCCGGTTGGATATGCAACTACTGTCGTACACAAAAAGCCGGGGGTGGTGCTTCCCGATTGAAGCAGCATTTGGCTGCGCGCGGGACAGAGGTGATCCACTGCAGCAAGGTGCCCAGAGACGTCCGAGAGTACTTTCAGCAGTATCTCGACAGAACTAGGCAGACAACTAGTGACCGCTCTCGGCAGAGGGTTGCACGAGAGGCTGCTGCAGCGGAGGGCAACCACCCCCTTGACGATGACGAGTACGAGGCTCAGTTGCAGGCAGCCATGAATCAGTCCAGAGCAGAATATGCGTACCAGGAGGGGGTGCAGCGGAGAGGAGGCGCTTACGAGCGTGGAGGTGGCAATGGTAGTGGTACTGCTTCGCAGGGGGGCAATACTTAGTCACCAGCGATGATTCGACAGATGATGGCGAGGAGGGTGAGGAAAGTCCACGGTACCAGGAGTCCGATCACAGCAGCTCAGCAAATGACAGTGGAGACGGTCATAGTGGTGACGATGACCCTGGAGCTGCTGTTGTTGTTGTTGGTGGTGGTGGTGGTGGGGCTGGGGGTTCTACAGATGGTGCTGGTGGTAGTGGTGCTGGTGATGCTGGTGGACTTCGTTTCACAGGTATCGGTTGTTACAGACATTTCTTTTAATGTCTATGACTATTCACTAGTACTAATTATGGTCGGCTGCAGACGAGACGGACTTCACACATGCTACTCAGGACCGCGACCATGGGCAGCCGGAATCGCAGAGGAGAGCTTACGACCCGACGGACTGCTACGACACGCCACAGTAGTCCTCTTCCTCGTACAGTGATACATCGTATGGTGGTGGTTATACCTACCCCGTTCCTGACATCAGCACGCAGCCGGCCACTAGATGGGTCTACGAATGGCAAGACCCAGATTTCTATAACATGTTAGTGCAGGAATGGGAGACCACAGCTCATTGGACGGGCTAATCATGGATAGAGTACAAGGCCGGGCTACAGTCGCGCGGTATCGCTCTAATGTCCACCGCGGAGTATTAGGAGGGGTGCCGAAACGGGATCTTCCCTTATATTCAACGCTAGTGACCATGATGTTCGCATGTCTACGACACAAGGTATTTCCATGGACGATTTGTTGTTGTCGCAACGGTGAACTACGTTATTTCCGTCGTGAATTTGTGACTAGTGCATCACTATGATATTATTGTGAGGTTGGCCATTTGTATCACACTATTTTCCATGAATTGTGTGTTCTATTTACATCATTATGCACAAAGGTCATGCAAAAAAAATTGATTTTTTCAAGCAAAAAAAAAAAGTCACCTGGCGGTTTGGACCGGTTACTGTTCAAACCGGTCGGTAACCGGCTCTAACCGACCGGTTACCGGTCCAAAACCGATTGAACTGCGGGGTTTGAATTCAAAATCCAAACCGTTCGGTTTGGACCGGTAACCGCCCAACCGCTCCCCGGCGGTTACCGGTTTCGAAACGGTAAGGTAAACCCTGCTTACCGGTGAACCTGGGGCAGGAGGAATATTTAATTTTTTCCACTCTTATTATTGGCACGAGCCCATTTACCATCTTTGTATGCGCTCCTAATTTTTTGCCCTCAAACTGACCAAAACTTATATTTTCTAGTCATTTTGGCTGCGTGGCATGCCCAGCCAAGTCTCCAGCGTGGCAGGGGCACGTAAAAAGACTATGCTGTCCCTTGCCTTTTTCTTCACTGCTGCTGGTTGGTGCGCCGCCACCGCATGTCGCTCACCTCCGTGTCCAGGCTGCCCACCAGCTCCTGCTGCTGCGTTAGCGGACACTGCAGCACCAGCGCCCGCGCCGACGACAGCAGGTGGATCGCCGTCGCCAGGTCCTGCAGCTCCGCCAGCCACCGCGACTCCGCACGACGCGTGTCGCCACGAACAGGTCGTGCAGTCGCCGCGACCGCTGCGACTCCGCCATGGCGCGCGTCGCCACGTAGAGGTCGTGCAGTTGCAAGCACCCAGCACGCAACAACACACAGCTGAACGCAAGAGTACTCCATCTTAGCTAGTAGCTAGCTACGCCTACGCTAGCATTAGCTCCCATGGCAAACCAGCAGCATCGGTCCTCCGTCGCCACGGACCGGGAGCTTTTCCGGACGGTGCGGAGCCACGCCAGGCTGCTGTACCACCGCCTCGTCAGCCGCCTGCCGCACCTCCTGGCCGTCACGCTCGTGGTGGCCGCCGCCTCCGTCGTCCGCGTCGCTGCCACCGGTCAGGGCGCTCCTGCGCGGCGCCGATGCCGGGCTCGTGGCCGTGGCGCTGGCGGGGCTGGCGGCGGCAGCGTACGCCGCGTCACGCCCGCGGCCCGTGTAGGCTTATGACATACTCTAACACTACACCCCATCTAGACATGCAGCTCGTCCTATTGGACCTAGTCAGCCATTATGGTCCGTTAGTGTTAGGGTTAATTAGAGATAAGAGTCGTTTGTTTAGGGGTCAAGTAAGTCTTGCTTGTGAGTCAAGTAAACCTCTCTATATAAAGAGAGAGAAAAATATCAATCTAATCAAACAAGAATTAAGAAGGAAATCTCTTCTCTCTTGCCCGGCCGTGTGCAAACGCCTTCGGCCGACCTTTCCCTTGCTCGCAGCCCTAGCCACCGCCGCCCTGTGAACAGTACCACGGGTACTGTAGACAGCAGCCGCCGCCGCCGCTCCCTCAATTCATCTCCTCTCAACTCTAACGCCGTCCATAACAACCTGGTATCCGAGACCTTGCCGATCATGACTTCATCCGCCTCCACCACCGATTCCGTGCCGCCAAACCCGGCCACCTCCACGCCGATCTCGACGGACGGGGTGTCATTGCCACTGGTCACCCCACACACCGGCGCTCTTGGACTCGTGCAACCCACACGGGCCCGACAACGCTGGACTCCATTGCGGAGATGATCGTCGGTATGCAACTCCAGATGGCCGCCATAAACAACCATCTGGCGGCGTAGGGAGCCCGCCTCTCTGCCCTCGACAGCCGCCCGACGTTCCCACAATTCGGGCTGCCCGGCTTTGGGGGCATCCCGGCGCTACCTGCGACGTTCTCACCGGCAGCGGTGCGTCTGCAGGCGGCGGCTCGCGGCCTCTTGGCGCGTCGACGTGTAAAGAGACTGTGCAATCTGCGGTTGATTCAACCTCGCACCCCGTCACAGTTCCTCCAAGCTGTGCATTGCCACCGCATCGGTGCCACAGCTGATGATGCTTGAGCGCCAGACATCAGCGGTGGTGCGGCTGCAGGCGGCTGCGCGTGACTGCCTAGCGCGACGACGAGTGCAGGAGATGCGCGATGGACAGACCAATCAGCCCTGCACCCCTTCGCAGCCCCTTCAAGTGGTGGTTTGCTGCGTGGACGACCTCGATCCCACATGCTGCGATTGGGGATCTTGGGCATGTGGTTTCCCTCACGGGCGGCGACCATGCTATTTTTTCCCCGCAGGCGATGAACTCAAAGTCTTCGACAATGGCGGTCGGACGACCTCTGCTCTCCTCTGTGTGGTGCAAACCAGCAGCCATGCGACGGGGAGAAGGCATAGGGTCACCAGCGAGAGCACACCACGTAGGGCTGTCGCATTCCGCTACCGGGCACCGCGAGGGCGCCTTCGCTGGTCACTGCGACCAATTTCAGGTGGCCATGCTCGTGCGTCCCTTTCGTTCAGATGGTCTCCATGGGATCCAGTTGGCTACACACGTGCAGCTCCAGCATGCGGAGAGTGTCCACTTTTAATGTTAAATCAAATTCAGGTTGAGAATAATAAAATAAGCCGATATGTAAAAGACTTGTTTTTAGGTGTTAGGTTTGTGTCGAGTCGAGTCATCGTTACACGTTGCTTAGGTTGCAGCTCGAGGACGAGCTGCATGTCTAGGTGGGGTGTAGTGTTAGAGTGTGTCATGAGCCTATTGGGCCTAGTCAGCCATTATGACCCGTTAGTGTTAGGGTTAATTAGAGATAAAAATCGTTTGTTTAGGGGTTAAGTAAGTCTTGCTTGTAAGTCAAGTAAACCTCTCTATATAAAGAGAGGAGAAGTATCAATCTAATGAAGCAAGAATTAAGAAGGAAATCCCTTCTCTCTTGCCCGGCCGTGGGCAAACGCCTTTGGCCGGCCTTTCCCTTGCTCGTAGCCCTAGCCACTGCCGCCCTGTGAACAGTACCGCGGGTACTGTAGCACAGCAGCCGCCGCCGCTCCCTCAATTCATCTCCTCTCAACCCTAACGCCGTCCATAACAATTTCGTTCTTTCCATATGTACCATAAGGTTGTAATAATTATTTGTAACTCATCTTCAGTGTTGTTAATGTTATGATTGATCAAAATTGATAGGATCTCTTGAACTTCCTCCTGTTCTAAAGGTAATACAGAGGTGCAAATAGGGATTTGAGCAGCAAACCAGACGGCTCAAGCAAAGAGCAGTGAAAGAACAAATTAATGGACATCATTTTCTTCCTGGTTGCATGTTGCACATTCAATTTTAATCTTTTCAGTAAATCTCTCTGCTCTGACACCGGTAGCTAACGCTCTTCGTATCAGTCTCCAAGCAAAAGCTTTAATACAAGGAGAAATTTGTTTGTGTTCCATATGCTTTGGAGAATAGCTATATGGCTTGGTCAGTAACGCCCCTAGTCCCATTTCGAGGAAATGTCTAAACGCCTCTTTGCTAGAGCAGACACCTTTTTTTAGAAGTTTTCCATCTTATAATGTCATGCGTATGAGCAGGAACAATCTGTGTTTTTTTGAATAATGTGAGAATCTTCATTATTAAAAATGCTGGAGATGACATCAGAGCTCCAGCTATAAGTAGGAGGATTTTTGAGATCACCAATACTTTGGGGCAGATGAAGATGAGTTATTGGCATTTTGATATAATCATGTATATGCTTCCATATATCACACCAAGGAGTGGACCAAATGCACCAAGGAGTCGCCTTTGTGGATTTGAACAATACAATTATTAGTGAAGTCGTCTTTAATTTGGAGAATGGAAGACCAGAAAGGAGTTTCAGTTGGAGTTTGTTTAGCCAGCCAAAAGGAAGTATTAGGACAGTACTTGGCTTTGAAAATGGAGCTGAGAAAATGGTCTTTATTAGTTGCAATGTTCCACGCAGCATGCATGATCAAGCTTTTATTAACCGTAGGAAGGTCCCTAATTGCTAAACCTAGGTTTGCATATGTCACTCCATGAGCAGAAATGGAAAAGAGTAAATCTGCGAAGGATGGTGGTGATTTTATCCAAGAATTTTTTAGAGAATAGGACAGTAGACATGTAATAGATGGGGATGGAGAAAAAGACAGAAGTAATGTAAGTTAATCTGCCTGCATGATTTAATTTATTTGCTTTGAAATAGTTTATTTTGGCTCTGAATTTGTTGATAATAAATTCATAAGCCTTGTTTCTGTCAGAATGGTTGAAGATAAGAGGGTGGCCAAGATTAATGAAATTAGGAGACAGATTAGCAACAGGAAAAAATGATTTAACATCATTTCTATCTTAAGTGCTTACATTTTTGCTAAACAGAATGGGCGATTTGTTGAGGTTGGGAGATTGACCCAACTGAGCACAGAAGGTTTGCAGAATTCTGTTGATATTAGAAGCTTCAGTAATATTGGCCTGACAGCAAATGAGAAGATCATCCGGAAAAAAGTAAAGAGTGAATTTGAGGACAACTGTCGCCTAGTTTAATTCCATGAATGTTGTTATCATGAATACAGCTTTGAAGATTGATGGAAAGTTCATTAACAGCAAGGACAAAAAGATAAGGAGATAAAGGACATCCCTGTCTGATTCCTCTTTGGGGGGTATAAAGCAGTGGTACGCTCACCATTGACCAAAACAGAAAGAGATGTAGTAGAGATGCAAGTATTAATAAGGAGATGTAGTGATCATTAAAACCTTTCCTCTTAAGAGCTCTCACAAAAAACTCCAGTCAATTCTATTAAACACTTTAGCTAGATCGAACTTAAGAAGAAAGGCCTTACTTTTCCAGGATTTAAGCCGGAAAGAGTGAACAATTTCTTGAGTAATAATAATATTAGAAGTGGCGTGCCTTCCAGCAATAAAAGCTGCTTGAGGGGTGAATAATATGAGGCAGATGATGCTTAAGTCAATCAGCAACGGCGCTTTGTTGGGCAATTTGGATAACTAGGAACGAAGTGATTTTTAACAAATGTAGACCAAAATTTTTCTTGCAGGTCCTGTTCAGAGGAACACATTGGCTTCGTCATTGGGCAAGTCTTCAAAGACATAATGACCAGCGAGATATGTTGGTCCAAGCTGGAAGACACTTAGAGACGTCAGCGTTGCATTTTTTTAGTTCCAATGGATGGTTGTGCTCGAGTTATATTGGTCATGTTTAGTTTAAATCTGTTTTTCGTTTTGTTTGCCTTGTGGGCAGGCTGCTTTTTGGTGCTTAAACTTTCTAGTTGGTGTCCTGTGCAAAAATGTTGTAATAATTGGCCTGATTCTATCGTCTGATAGATGAAGCCGGATATTTACTATCTTTTATCTAAAAAAAAGAGATTTAACAATTATTTTGTAACTAATATTGCACAGGCTGATAGGTCTAAAGTCCTTTGGTGTAATAGGTCTAGATATTTTAGGAATGAGGGCAATGTAAGTTCCATTCATTTTAGGTGGCAAGATTGCATTGTGATAGAAATTGCATACAAGCTGGTGAATATCCTTACCTATCCAATTCCAAGCAGCTTTGTAGAAAGCTGCATTTTGTCCATCTGGGCCTGGTGCAGCATTACTTCTCATTTTCTTAACGATATTATAAATTTTCTGCATTTCAGATATTGTGTTAGTGAAAATGTTATCAGCACTTACCTGTTCTTGTCGCGTAGAATACCCTTCTGTGCTTCTGGAACTTTCATCAGTCACATTGTTATTCCACAGATTGAGGTGGGCAGGCGTCGTCGTGACGGTCACACTCCAAATAACCAAGCTGCCCAGCAAGGTGGAGCAACTGAACGAGACACTGCAAGCTGCTGATGACATGGTTTTTGAACTTCATACTCCCTCGGTTCTATTTTTTTAAAAAAAACAAAGGGAGGAGCTCTACCGCTCATCAATACGAAAGGAAAATAATGTACAAGCTAGGCCAGCATTCCTGTGTATTTATTATCTTTCCTAAAGTTCCCTAAGTGGCCAATTAAGCTCATTAACACTCAAATGGGAAATTGCCTATGGAATGACTCTACAGATTGTTACAAATACCATCTGGCAAACTGGGAGTTAGTGTCCATGTGTAAAGAATATGGAGGTCCAGACATTCCTAATTTGAGAGATCTTAACATCAGCTTACTTGCTTCTTGGCTAAGAAGATACAAGTCTGATAGGAATAAGCTTTGGAAAGAGCTCATAGATTTCAAATATGAGACTAAGAATCCAAATATTTTTGTAGCTAAGTCCAGTGGAGGTTCCAGTTTTTTCAAAGGTTACATCAGGGCAATTCAAGTTGCTAAGATGGGTTACAAGTGGAAAGTAGGTAATGGTAGGAATATCAGGTTTTGGGAGGATGATTGGTTAGGTTCCTCTAGCTTGGCCGTATAGTTTTGGCCGTTATATAAAATAGTTCATGAGAAAGGAAAAACAATAGCTGAACTTTGGGATGGAGCCAATCTGAAATGTATCTTTACAAGAACTTTATCTCAAGATCTTTTTCAAGCCTGGTTGGAGCTTGTTGAATTAGTTGATACTGTTCAATTAACAGATGTGGAGGATGAGATGATTTGGCATTTTAACTCCTCAAGGGTTTACTCTTTGCAGTCATTATATAAAGTAATCAACTTTAGAGTATCAAAACTGTGCATGTGTCAGCAGTGTGGAAAATTAAGATTCCACCCAGAGTTCATTTTTTTCTTTGGTTGCTTCTGCTTATTTTGTTCAGAGAAAGAATCGCTCACCATGTTTTTTTTCAACTGTGTAGTTGCTAAACAATGTTGGTCTGTTATCTCTAATATAGTAGAGACTAATGTTGGTGAAAACATGGTAAAAATAGGAAGATTCTGGCTTAGTGACAAAAAGTTTAGTGTGTTGAATATAGTCACTTCTGCTGTTTTGTGGTCTATTTGGAAACTCAAAAATGATCTTTGTTTTCAGCATGTTGGTTGGAAGAGCATGGAAATGCTGCCTTTTAGGATTAATGGGCTTCTACATAATTGAATAATTTTGTGCCCTTGTACACAAGAAAGAGATGTTGAAAGAAGCCATCAACAAGATCAAACCGAAGACGAGAAGAATCTTATGGGTACCTTATTTACCCCAAAGTATCACATGAAAGTCCACAAAGGGAATGCTGAAGATTTTAGAGGAGTTGGGAAGGAGGCAGGCAACCTGTCGATTGTTCTTCTGGTGGAAAGTTGTGGATGATGCCGTGAACTAGATCATCAGTTGCTTTGCTTGAGCTAGTTATAGTTTTGTGGTAGTTTTTGCTTATCGCTGGTGAACTGTAAGGTTCGGGTGGAGGTTGAGTTCTATGTGCTATAATTGACTTGATGGTCTTTTGATTGTAATTGAAAGGCCGGGACAAGAGCCCTTGAACTCAAAAAAGGAAAATAATGTACAATAAGGTTAGCTAGCTCGGATGACCAAAGGCACCCGAGGGGCTAACCGCCTCACGCGACGTGGCTAAGTACAATGCGACCATCACCATGGGTCATCGTTCCCGAGCATGGCTGCCAACAGCTCCGACATTCCATGGCGGGCCACCAACAACACCCCCCCAATGGGTCCAAAGCTAACGGCCGCCACCGGTTATTGTTGTCAATCTCAAATCGAAGACCAACTCCGACTTCCAATCACGAACACTCGCCCCGCATCGAAGCCATGACGATAATCCGAATGCGATGCCTTCAGGAATGAAGCGACGCCAAAGGCGCCCCATCGCGCGTCCAAAGTGGACTGGGTTTTCACCCTTGGATGACATGGTAGAGGAGAAACATGACGCCCCCAATAGGGAAATGACACCCAACGGCGTCGCCGTCGACAAGCCTTTTTCCTAAGAATCGTCTAGCAAGGACGCTGGTCGCAACGCTGGACCCTGCCATTCTTCACCGCCATCATCGCTGTCCTGCTGCCCCCACGGAAGCCCCTTCAGAGGAGCGTCGACATGCCGGCTGCACGCAGCATGCAGCTGCACAGCTGCGTTGGCCACCCCCCTTCGCTCGGAGCACGCAAAGCCGGACTTCACTCCGCCGCTCACGTCACACTGCCCGCACGCCGAGGCCGCTATTGACCATCAACATCAGCCCTAGCACCGCCGCTGTCTCTGAACATCGGCACCATCAACCACACAACATGTGCCCCCACCATGTCGGGTGCCACCCCATGCCCTAGGGCCACCGAATCCGAACACTAGATCCCGAACCCAGCGTCCCCTGCCGACGCCGCCACCTCCATCTTTACCATAGCAGCAACCATCGCACTGGGCCATCCCCGTTGCCTGACCAGGCCACCAGATCGCCCGTCGGCCACAGCCAGCCGCCCTGCTGCCGCAGCAGCCAAGGCCGTGAGGGGAGAGTTGGCAGAGAAGAAAGCGTCACCCCTAGCGCCTGCACGAGCCCCAACCACCACCACCGCCACCGCCACCGCCACAGGCAACCACTGCGCCCGCTGGTGACCACCAAGCCAGATCCGTCTGTCTAGGGACTAGATCCAGCCACATGGGCACTAGATTTGGCCGTCCGAGCACCGGGCTGGTGGTCCCCAGCCAGCGCCGTTACCACCGTCAAAAGAGGAGGAAAACGCGCGGAGAAGAAGAGACCCCTCTGCCATCCCTATGCGCGGGCACCTTCTGGCGCCGCTACTGCCGTGGCAGCCACCCCAGCAACCTCCACGCTGGTCGTGCGGGGTCGGACAGTCGAGCTGCTGCAGCGTGCGTCGCGAACACCAAGAAAGGAGGGCCTCGAGAGATTGAATTTTCCCTCGTTAAATTAATGTGCTTTTTATTTTCCTGTGGCTAATTAAAAAAATATGAATCAACTGTTCCATTCTCGTTACCAATGCTTTTGCGTTGCCACAACTTTTTATAAACCAAACAGCGTGTTAGTGTGTTGCTGGATTGCTGGTGCTATTAGCTACTAATGCCCTGTTTAGATTCTGAAAAGTGGTGAAAAGTTTTTGTAAAAATTTTTTGCGACCAAAACGCAGAATGCAAAATTATTTTGCATGCCTGTTTAGATTGAGTGAAATATTTTGCAGGATACCAAAAAAATGAGAGATGTGTCCTAGCAGCCTGGAACCATAAGAGCACATTTTTCTAACAGCAAACCTGACCACAATTCAGAAGAATTAATTGAGCATAAGAGCAAACCTGATTGAGGTGAGCATAAGAGCAAACTTGGAAATAATATGCTCAAGTTCTAACAGCAAATCTGACCCCAATTTGAACTTGAGCATATGATTTTGCAGTGAAATATATGACTACCTGACCCCAATTCCTAACAGCACAGTCCAATTCAGAAGACTTTGGTCTTGATCAGAAGACTGCGATACTCATCAGAAATTCAAAGAAAAATCATAAGAGCACATTTTTCAACAGCTGGACAGACTTGAGCATAAGAACTTGAATGTCCCAAAGCAAGCCATGATAAACAGAGATTTACCAAGTCACAGTTTCACACTCATCAATCACAAGGCCCTGTTATGCATGCTAGCACACTAGTTTCCAAGTCAAATAATCGGTACTGTTGACACAAAAAGCGTCACGATCTGCAAACACCTCGGGCTTATACCCGAAATTCGATATCCGGAGGCGTGCCAGTCGATTTGACCAGTTAATCGACAAGGACGATAACTAGAACAAGATCCAATCCAGACAACGGCGATGCGCCCGGATGCTGGGATTGAGACTTGATCAGGATAACTAGAGCAGAGCTGAACGAGACAACAACGATGTGCCTGGATGCCAAGGCTCAGAGGTACTCCCACGCGGAACTTGCAAGGATTTGACGGAGATCAAAGTGATCCAGCCCGTCGAAGCTTGAATAACTCGTTGATAAGCTATAACTAATGCAAAAAGGATAAATTGCGATAAAAAAGTAGAATAAGAATAAAATTGGTTTGTTTGATATTGGATTCATTTTTTTCCGTAGCCCTCGGGCACATATTTATACTCCCGCATGGAGAGTTGTACAAAGACACGACACATATCCTTCCTAAAACAAACTCCTAATTTCAAGGAAACTGACTCGCGCAGGAGCCGGATAACAATATTTATTTTCCTAAACAAACACGCCTATTTTAAAGGAAAATAAACGACTCATGCAAAAGTCGGACTCAAATTACTATAATAATACTGGCACAAAACACCAATTTCCTTACACTTTCTCTTCGATGGAAACTTTCCATCGGCAGACCCTTCCAATCCGTGACTTCCTTCTTTGGCCACCAGTACTCTTCCGCTGATATCACACGCTAAGTCACCTTATCGGCATCTCATGCCCATCGACATCGGTAATACTTCTCGATCGGCAACCTTGTACCGATAACTGTCTTCACCAACCTATCGGCAATCGGCAACCACTCTCCACCGGCACTCGGCATCAGCTTCTCATCGGCACTCGGCAACGTCTCTTCATCGGCAATCGGCAATGTCCCCTCATCGGCAATCGGCATTTAACTTGAGCTACTCGGCTTCACCAATTAACCTTCGTCGGCAAGGACCCAGCCTCCATCGGTAATACAGTTAGTATTCTCGCAGCACTCTCATCGGCAATACTGGCTCACAATTTCCCGATGCCGATAGAAAACAGCCGTTGACCAGTCAAGCCTTAGCTCATTTGACACATGCTGAAAAACGGTGTCAACACATGCCCCCCAGTTTCGGAACGTATAATACTTTACGTGCCGAAATTCTCTCCACTGTAGCCGTTGCTGTAGCCGTTACCTCCGAGATAAATGCACAGTTTCCTCGATCTCCGTGTGTGGAACTGCAATTTAATAATAAAATCCCTCGATTGTAGCACAAACAGTTGCAGACCACCTCGATCACCGCGCGTATCTACTGCGGACCTCTCTACATTCCTGCATAGTGTGGACCGCAACCCCAAAATACCCCTGAGTAAGCTTATAAAAGTTACCGGGATCCACACTACTTTTTTACTCCGAGTCCATTTTCACTTTCACCTTCCTGCCTTCGTCTTCAACCTCCAGCCGCGCCCTCGAAGAACACCTGTCCGAGCTCGAGCAACAGTCACCTCCGCAATCCAAGGACGAACCACAAGCACTCCCTCGACTCCAATGGCGATCCAAGTCGACATCCCCAAGGTGAGACCTATTCTTTTCCTAATCCAACCTCCTGCTGGTTCTTTTCTCGTATAAATCTGGATTTATCCCCACTCCTTTTCTGATTCGTCCCCTTCTTTTCTTCGAACCCTAGGAACTGTACAACAAGGTAGTGATCCCGCTTGCTGGTTCCAACTTTAGCTGCTTAGGCCCCATGGGCAATCCAGATCCCACTTTCATAATCAACGCAGAAACCAACCGGGTGCCCTTCAGATCCGAGTGCTTTGGCTTAGGATTATGGAAAGATGCTTTCCGGTCATGGCCCAAACCTACCAAGGGGTGGAAGAACTGGTACCTCAGAGTAGCCAGGGCGCAACAAGTATACTGGCAAGAGAGCAGTCTGGATCAGTGTATCAGGCTTTCAATTGCCAATATGGAAAAGAACGAGAACATGTTGATAGCAGCTTCATACTTCTGGTCCGATAGCATGAATGCCTTCCTTTTTAGGCATGGACCAGCCACCCCAACCCTTGCCGATGTCTACATGTTGACCGGCCTGGACATCTCTTCTCCCGATATTTTCACCCTGTTCAACAGGAAAGCTGAATACAAGGTGAACACCCGGAACATCGGTGGTTGGACGGGTTACATCAATGAGTACCAGAAAACCGGATCGGTAAACCAATGGGAGCATGCCATTTTCCTGAACATGTGGTTAGAGAAGTTCATCTTCTGTGGCAAAACCGTCAGCCCGACCACCATGCACCTCCCGGCAGCTGAGCTACTTGCCGATGGAACAAGGCTTCCCTTAGGCAGGTACCTTCTCGGATCAGTATACCGCCTGCTACATCAAGTATCCCAGAAGCTACTGCTAGGAGAACCCATCGGCAATCTTGGGGGTCCCTGGTGGTTTGTTAATATGTGGCTGAACGCACATATGCACAGGACCCTCCAGTTTGATCTGTTTGCCCAACAATTCCCGAGGGACATATCGGAAGATTACCGATATGGGGATGATGAATCGGCAACTCGCCCTCCATTTAATTTTGGAGAGGCTATTATAGTGCTGCTAGGTACCGATGCCGATATAGAGCATTTCGGCTACTTTTTCCAGAAGTTCTACAACGGACTCTCCTCCTCGGAACAGATCTGGTGGCCATACCTTGATGAAAACAATCAGTTTCCGCTGCTATTCAACCTGACCGATGGGAACCTGCCCGAGAACCAAGCAATCATGAAGGCCAGCATCACTCCCCGAGCTATTCCAGTAAATATCTTCGGATCTAGGAAGAATGCCCCACCATCCTACGAGTTATACTACCCATCGGTAGCGGCGAGACAACTGGCATTCGGCCAACTGCCGATCAAACTTTGCTACTCCAAGGTAGTGAAGCCAAGGCAGACAATCTCCAGCGCTCTAGACTGGAATAAAGTCATCAACCTTCCTCCCGATGCCGATATAGCAGACATCGACTTGTCCTCCTGGTCGCCGACCTCCTTCATCACGAACGAGTACAAGTCCTGGTGGCAGGAATGGAGGTGCCAGCTATTCGCCAAGTCATCGCACTACTATCGGCACCTGATTGACGCCGATCACATCATCCCTGATGATGCAGTAAGTCTTCTATCCGATGCATTCTTTATTACTTTACTTTCGTCATCGGTACTTAACTCTTTTGCGCTTGACAGGCCGATGATCCGATCCCCAACACGAGCAACAATGGCAAACCCTTCAATCTTCGGACAATGGGCCCCATATCAATCATCGGCACCAAAGCCCCGACGCTGGCTGCCTTCACACCTCAACAGGTACCTACGCCAACACCTGCAAAAGCCAAGGCTACATCGGCCGCTGCTGTTGCCCTGACGCGGGTTCATGCAGTAAACTCATCTTTACTCGTACCGATTACATACTGTTTTATCGGCAACATTCTATTTTGTATAACTCGCTTTGTGTTCTTAGGCATTGTGGTCATTGGCAGCTGCTTCCAGCAGACAAACACCTTCCAGCCCTGCTGCCGATGCCCCCCGGTCTTCGTCAAAGCGGGTTGGTTCCCCTGCTGCTGCACCAACGAAAAAGAGGCGTCTGAGGCTGGCTTCTCCGTCTTCGCCATCGGCTCCAACCGCACCATCAACTGCCGATGTGCCACCAGCAGGACTGCCCTCGGCTTCAGTCGCACAACCAACTGCCGGCGCGTCATCGGCAGATCCTTTATCGGCTTCGGTCTCGGATCAACCGATGGACGACGTCCCCGATCAGGAGACAGCAGCCGCTGCAGCAACTGAGGCGGCATCGGCATCGGCACCGTCGGCCGGACTCCCCGATGAAGAGATAACACTCGCCGTAGCAGCGGAGGCGGCATCGGCATCGACACCGTCAGCCGAAGTTCCCAATGAGAGAGCAGCATCGCCGCCACGCGAACCAGCCACCACATCGGAAGCGACGCCGGCAATAACACCACCAGCACTAGCGGCGTCGGCTGCTTCTTCAGCAGAAGCCCAGTCATCGGCATCTGCTGCCGATGTCCAAGATGAGGCCGGACCATCCAGCATGCCAAGTCCTAGGCAGGAGATCCGCTTCAAGACGGTAAGTCAATCACTCCAAAGCTTACAGTACAATCTTCCGATTAGCATGTTTTAACTTCTGTTTTCAGGCTCAAGACTCTCCGGACAGTCTCTTCTCCTTCAGTCTTAACCCTCGGGATGAAGATGAATGCCAAGGCCGCATTCAAGCGGACAACCTGTTTTCCTTTGCAGTCGACATCCCCGATGACGATGAGGAGGAGGAGAGCTCCGTTCCAGCTTTATCGGCAGAGATCAAGTCCAAACTTGAAGAATTGCTCTCCTTATTGCTACAAGACACGTCCCAGCTCATTCAGGACTCATCGGCAGCAAGGATCACTTTCAAGGATATCCAAGGCCATCTCCCTGCCGATATGGCAGAAATCCTTCTCCAGGCAACCTTCCTTGACATCAAACAAATCCAGTACCAGAGGCTTTCCCGTCGCATTGCCGATAGGGCCACCCAATCCAAGAGCGAGGAAGAGAAGCTCAAGTTCAAAAACATTGCCGATGAAAAGCACAAGGGCATCGGCCAAGCAAAAGTCTCCATCACCAACCTCGATCAAGAAGTCATTCAGCTATCGGCAAAGAAAGAAGAACTATTAGCTGAGTTGCAAAAGGTTGAGGAGGCTTTGACTGCAGCCAACCAGCAGAAAGCCCAATTGTCCGACACCATCAGGATCCTGCGGCAAGAAAGGGACCAGAACGCCCGACAAGCCATCTTGTGGAAAAAGAAGATCAAGCCGGTCAAGGGTTCTGCCGATGCTGACGCTAAGGAGATGGACGAAATAGAGCAAATTCGCCTGCGTGCGATATTAGCCATCCACTCCTTGCTGTAATTTGTTTGTTGTATCGGCAAGAATATAATCTCTGATACTTGATTTTGGGTCTTGTAATATAACGTTTACGTTTTTACCGATGTATTATAATTTCTCTTTCATCGGCATCCAAACGAGCATGCTATGCGTCCACCCATATGCTAGGGTAGTACCTCTTTAAGTATTTGCCGTTGATCGCCCTAGAGAACGCAACCCCTTCGAGAGTTTCCAAAATGTAAGCATTGCCAGGAGCAGACTGTTTTATCCGATAAGGACCCTCCCAATTAGGGGACCACTTCCCAAATTTAGAGCTTTTAGTCCCGATCAGTAAAATCAACTTCCAAACTAAATCACCATAAGCAAACTCCTTCGCCTTCACTTTCTTGTCATACCATATGGCAACCCTCTTCTTATTCTCTTCAATGCTAATCAATGCCCTCAACCGATGACCTGCTAAATCTTCTAACTCATCTTTCATCAGAGTAGCATAATCATCGGCCGTCAGTTGATCCTGAAAAGACAATCGCCTAGAACCAGTTTTAATCTCCCAAGGCAGGACAACATCGTGTCCATAGACCAACTGATACGGCGAGATCTTAGTTGCACCATGACAAGCCATCCGATATGACCACAAGGCTTCGTTTAACACCACGTGCCACCTTCTAGGGTTTTCTTCAATCTTGCACTTTATAAGCTTAATAACTCCTTTATTAGTCGCTTCAGCTTGACCATTAGCTTGAGCATAATAAGGAGAAGAGTTTAACACTTTGAAACCCATGCTAGCGGCAAACTCATCAAACTCTCCTGATGTAAACATGGTTCCTTGATCGATAGTAACAGTTTGAGGAATGCCGAATCGGTAAACAATGTGCTCTTTAACGAAATCCACCATGTTTGCCGATGTCACTTTCTTCAAGGGAATTGCCTCAACCCATTTAGTGAAGTAATCGGTAGCAACAAGTATAAACTTATGCCCTTTACTCGATGGCGGATAAATTTGGCCGATGAGATCAATAGCCCATCCTCTGAACGGCCAAGGCTTGATTATAGGATTCATTGCCGATGCAGGTGCCCTTTGCACATTACCAAACTTTTGACAGTCCTCGCACCCTTTAAAATAACTGAAGAAATCTTCAAGGATTGTCGGCCAATAATATCCGTTCCGCCTAATCATCCACTTCATCTTGAATGCCGATTGATGCGCTCCACACACGCCTTCATGGATTTCACCCATCAACTCTTTTGATTCCTCTTTACCGATGCATCTAAGCAAAGCTCCATCAATCGCCCGATAATACAATTCATCGTCGAGGAGCACATACTTAGTAGCTTGAAACCTTAAACGTCTTTCAACTTTCCTAGATGGATCCCTTAAGTAATTGGCAATCTCCTTTTTCCAGTCATCGGCAAATGTTACCGATGTCATGACTTTTTGAATCGGTTGATATCCTGAAGCACTCTGTGCCAACCGATTGGCCTCTTCATTATGCAACCTAGGAATGTGCTCAAGGCGATACTCTTTGAATTCTCTTAACAACTGTAAACACCGTTCATGGGCTGCAATCAAAACTTCACTTCGGCATTCATATGTCCCGATCAATTGATTAATCACCAACATGGAATCACCGAAGACTTCAACAGCATCGGCACGCACCTCCCTGAGTAATTCCAGCCCCTTAAGTAAAGCTTGGTACTCAGCTTGATTGTTTGTTGAAGTAGCAACAATCGGCAACGAGATTTCATACTTCTGTCCTCGAGGTGAAATCAAGAGAATACCGATACCTGCTCCATCCTTGCACGTAGACCCATCAAATAATAAAGTCCAAGGAGCAATCTCAATAGAGTTCACCATATTACAATGTTGAGTAACAAAATCGGCCATTACCTGACCCTGAACAGCCTTAGCCGATTCATACCTTAGGTCAAACTCTGAAAGTGCCAGAATCCACTTACCGATTCGTCCATTGAAAATCGACATTGACAACATATACTTAACCACATCATCTTTGCAGATAACAGTGCATTCAGCCGACAGTAAATAATGCCTTAATTTAATGCAAGAGAAATATAAACATAAGCACAATCTCTCTATGGCCGAATACCTGGTTTCAACATCCACCAACCTTCTGCTTAGGTAATATATTACACGTTCCTTCCCTTCAAATTCTTGAATTAAGGCTGATCCGATAACACCGTCATCAGCAGACAAATATAACTTGAAAGGCTTCCCGTGTTGAGGCGGAACCAAGACTGGAGGATTTACTAAGTATTTCTTAATCTCCCCTAAGGCTGACTGTTGTTCTTCTTTCCATGTAAACTCTTGATCGGCTTTCAATTTTAACAGAGGGCTAAAGGACTTAATCTTACCAGACAAGTTAGATATAAACCTCCTGATGAAATTAATCTTGCCGATCAGAGATTGCAACTCAGTCTTATTTGTAGGAGCAACCACCTTGTTAATTGCATCAATAGATTTTCTGCCGATTTTAATGCCTCTTTGATGCACCATGAAACCCAGAAACTGCCCTGCCGATACACCAAATGCACACTTGTTAGGATTCATCTTTAACCCATGCTCCCTTGTGCACTCCAATATTTTTCGCAAATCGGCAAGATGCTTCCTGAAATCTCCAGACTTAACCACCACGTCATTAATGTAGATTTCAACTATTGTGCCGATATACTTATGAAAGATAAAATTCATTGCTCTCTGATAAGTAGCACCGGCACTCTTCAAGCCAAAAGTCATGACTACCCATTCAAATAAGCCAACATGACCTGGACATCGGAAAGCAGTCTTGGATATGTCTTCTTCAGCCATGAATATTTGATTATACCCAGCATTACCATCCATGAAGCTAATAACTTGATGTCCAACAACAACGTCGATCAGCAGATCGGCAACGGGCATCGGATAGCCATCCATCGGCGTAGCCTTGTTCAGGTTCCTGAAATCAATACAAACACGAAGTTTTCCGTTCTTTTTATACACAGGAACCACATTAGAGATCCAATCAGCATATCGGCATTGCCGAATAAATCCAGCTTCGATTAACTTTGTAATCTCAGCCTTGATGTCGGGTAGAATGGTAGGATTGCATCGGCGAGCAGGTTGCCGATGTGGCTGGAAACCAGACTTGATGGGTAACCGATGTTCAACTATTGATCGGTCTAAACCAGGCATCTCTGTATAATCCCAAGCAAAACAATCTTTATTCTCTTTCATTAAATCGGTTAACTGCTGCTTACATTGGGAATCTAACTTAGCACTAATAAAAGTAGGCCTAGGTTTACTACCATCGCCGATGTCAATCTCGAGTAAGTCATCGGCAGACGTGAAGCCCTGCCCTAGCTTTCTGTCGTCAGTGAACCGATCCATTAAAACTCTTCTTCAGGACCGGCTGCTTGGATCGGTTTGATGCGGTAATCGGCAACTTTGAGGAACTCTTTGTCCCAGGCTTCGCCCGATATACATCTGGTTTGCTCATAAGTTTCCGATTCTGCCGATGCAACAGTAGATGGGGCTTCACTTCGGACGACTTCAACCCTGTCCCCGATCCACTGTACCAGACTTTGATGCATAGTAGAAGGGATACAACAATTGGCGTGGATCCAATCCCTTCCTAGTAGCAAGTTGTAGGTGCCTTTGCCACTAATCACAAAAAACGTTGTCGGCAAAATTTTGTTGCCGATGGTTAAGTCAACACATACGGCTCCCATAGCCGTCGACATGTTGCCTTCAAAATCCTTGAGCTTCATGTCGGTCCTGACTAAGTCTTGCACGCCTTTTCCAAGCTTTCTGAACACAACATACGACATTATATTAATCGACGCGCCGCCATCTACCAGCATCTTTGTCATCGGCTGTCCATCCACTTTGCCCTTAACAAACAGAGCCCTTAAGTGCTGCCTCTCATCATCGGCAGGCTTTTCAAAGACAGCCGTCATCGGATCCAACACCAATTGTGCTATATCGACAGTCTCTTCATCATCACTGACGGGTGCCATGAACTCCATCGGCAACATGACGACCATGTTTATGTTTGCCGATGGATCCCTGTCCTTGCGCTTTGGCCTCCATTGCTTCTCCCTTGAGGGTTCTGCATTGTCGTATAGGTCATCACGGCATTGGCGCTGAATCCTTCTCTTTTGGGTCTTGGTCAGACCCTTAGGGCACCACGGAGGAAGCTTAGTTTTCCAGATGGGTTGGTGCTGCTTTCCACCGCTTACATCGGCACTTCTTCCGATGTTGGGATCTCTGGAGAATCTCTCTTCGTCGGGTACTCTTGCATTGGCCATCTCTTCCCGATCCCCTTGGTCAACACGTCTGCCAAGCCTGTCATGGGCACTGAGCTTGCCCCCCAGTAGGTCATGTGCCGATCTGTTCTCTCTGAGCGGCTTGGCGTACCTGGGTGCCTGATCATCAAAACAAGGTCTCTTACCTGACCGATCGGCAGCGTAATATCCATTGCACTCTGGACAATTATCGGCAGTGGGCAGCTTGATGCCTTCTTCCCAGCAATGAACGAAGAAGGGACACTTCCAGTGGTCCTTATGCCGAAGCCACTCCCGATGCTCTTCCTCTTCTTGCCGATACCGCTCCCGATGATCTCGCCTTGGCTTGTGCGTGATTACAACTCCAGGAGCCCTGTTGGCACTGCTACCTTCATCGGTAACCTTCTTACCCTTCCTATCATCGGCAAACCTTCTTGCGTCGTGCTCAGGTACCTCGTGGTTAGGATCTACCAATGCCTTCTTCCTGGCAGCTTCCGACGTCAGCACTCTGGTTTTTTCACTAATTTCTACCATATTGTTTGGAAACGGGTGCTGATCTATCTTCATCGGTTTCTGGACTTTAGAATTTTCAAACTTAATACGCCCAGATTCAATCTCTGACTGCAACTACTGCCTGAATACTTTGCAGTCATTGGTACTGTGTGAGGTTGCATTATGCCACTTGCAGTACCTAATCCTCTTGAGCTCTTCGGCCGATGGAATTACTTGGTTGAGCGCCAACTTGATTCGCCCTTCTTGAAGCAATAAATCAAACATCCTATCGGCCTTGGTGATGTCGAAGGTGAACCTTTCAGTCTCCTTTTGGCCGAACGGACAAGACACAAGCTTCTTATCCTTCACCCACTCGGCTGCATCGACATTCAGCTCTTCATCCGATCCAGAGTCTTCTTCTTTCCCGATGAAGGTCACCTTCTTGTTCCAAGTCTTCCTGGGTTCAAAGGTTTTGATGTCTTGATCGGCAATCCTCTGCACCAGGTGACTTAGACTCTCAAATTCTTGGGACGCATACTTGTCCTTGATGTGCGGCAGTAATCCTTGGAAGGCCAAATCTGCCAGTTGCCGATCATCAAGCACCAGACTGTAGCACTTGTTCTTTACGTCCCGTAGCCTCTGAACAAAGCTTTCTACCGATTCATCATTGCGTTGCCTCATTTTGACCAAATCGGTAAGCTTTTTCTCATGTATGCCAGCGAAGAAGTACTTGTGAAATTGCCTCTCTAGATCGGCCCATGTGATTACAGAGTTTGGAGGCAATGATATGAACCATGTGAATGCCGATCCAGACAATGACGAAGAGAACAATCTCACCCTTAACTCCTCCCTGCTGGCGGCTTCTCCACACTGGATAATGAAGCGGTTGATGTGCTCCATTGTCGATGTGTCGTCTTGGCCGGAGAACTTGGTAAAATCGGGCACTTTGTACCGATTTGGGAGAGGAATCAAGTCATATGCAGGCGGATACGGAGTCCGATAGGAGTATGTATTGACCTTGGGTTTGATGCCGAATTGTTCTTTCATAACTTCGGCAATCTTACCGACCCAATATGCATCCTGCTCTTGCCGACTCATTGGCTGGTTGTTGACTGGTGGAGCCGGCTGATGCGCCTCTTGAAGATGATGCAGAGTAGTCACGGGCGCAGCACCAGTCATCTGAACATTATGCATCGGTTGACTTACCGATGGATAATTTTGCACACTTGGCAGATTAGATTGATTCATTATATTCATCGGTTGCTGTACCGACGGTCCGCTCTGAGTGTACGTTGGGCCTCCATAATGATACACCGACACGCCAGGTTGTTGAGCTGGCGGCTGGTGGACCCATCCAGGATTATGAATCATCGGCATATGGCTTACCGATGGCTGATAGCTGACTGGAGCATGCGGCTCTTGTATTCTGGAGCAATCAATCACCAGATTACCTTGGGGAATCGACACTCCAGCCTGAGGATTTGCCACCAGAGATTGACTGCCAGCGGTTATAATGTGTTGCATCGGCACAGAGCTTGCCGATGGTGGCATCAGGGGTATCTTAGGAATTACTTGAAGATCTTCCGATGGCACTTGCATAGTTGGGGCAGGCGCGGAGTTGTGCATCATAGGGGCTATCGGTTGTGACTGTATTGCCGATGCCATAGAGTTCCTCCAAGCTGAACTATCTCCCTGCACCAGATTAGAACCAGCATATAGATTTGGAGGCATACCGTATCCCCACCAGTTAGCAGGGGCTGGTCCTGAAATTGCCGACGCCGCTGGATCTGTGCTGAGCTTGGTGACGCTGCCAGGGTTCGGTCTTGGCAAAGTAGCTACATCGGCAGACGGTTCCACAGGAGTGGAAGACGCCATTGGGGCTGCCGATGGGCTTGTAGATGCCAACCCAGGTTGATGGTACGCTGGGCCAACATATCGCGGTGCATGTCCTTCTTTGAATGATTGCGTAACAGCATTGTAGACAGTATTGGACAGCACGCTGGAGTGGCTAATTAATGCTTGATTTACAGCAGCATTAACCATCTCCTGTAGCTTACTAGGATTGGCGTCGTACGTGACCTGCCACGGCAACGGCGGATCTTGCTTCTGGATTGCTTCGCCGCTCCTGCTGAGGCTGAAGGATTTGAGATATAACTGCTTGTATTCCTCCATAGCCCGCTCCATGGCCTGCTTCTGATCATCTTTCAGATCGGCCTCAGAGACTTCAATGACGTTCCTCTGGTTAACGTCGGCGTGATCACCCATGATAGATGTGTAGATTTGTATAATCGAGTCCCACTGGGCGTGCCAAAAGAGGTGTACACAAAAAGCGTCAGGATCTGCGAACACCTCGGGGTTATACCCGAAATTCGATATCCGGAGGCGTGCCAGTCGATTTGACCAGTTAATCGACAAGGACGATAACTAGAACAAGATCCAATCCAGACAACGGCGATGCGCCCGGATGCTGGGATTGAGACTTGATCAGGATAACTAGAGCAGAGCTGAACGAGGCAACAACGATGCGCCCGGATGCCAAGGCTCAGAGGTACTCCCACGTGGAACTTGCAAGGATTTGACGGAGATCAAGGTGATGCAGCCCGTCGAAGCTTGAAGAACTCATTGATAAGCTATAACTAATGCAAAAAGGATAAATTGCGATAAAAAGTAGAATAAGAATAAAATTGGTTTGTTTGATATTGGATTCATTTTTTTCCGTAGCCCTCGGGCACATATTTATACTCCCACATGGAGAGTTGTACAAAGACATGACACGTATCCTTCCTAAAATAAACTCCTAATTTCAAGGAAACTAACTCGCGCAGGAGCCGGATAATAATATTTATTTTCCTAAACAAACACGCCTATTTTAAAGGAAAATAAACGACTCATGCAAAAGTCGGACTCAAATTACTATAATAATACTGGCACAAAACACCAATTTCCTTACACTTTCTCTTCGATGGAAACTTTCCATCGGCAGACCCTTTCAATCCGCGACTTCCTTCTTTGGCCACCAGTACTCTTCCGCTGATATCACACGCTAAGTCACCTTATCGGCACCTCATGCCCATCGGCATCGGTAATACTTCCCGATCGGAAACCTTGTACCGATAACTGTCTTCACCAACCTATCAGCAATCGGCAACCACTCTCCACCGGCACTCGGCATCAGCTTCTCATCGGCACTCGGCAACGTCTCCTCATCGGCAATCGGCAATGTCCCCTCATCGGCAATCGGCATTTAACTTGAGCTACTCGGCTTCACCAATTAACCTTCGTTGGCAAGGACCCAGCCTCCATCGGTAATACAGTTAGTATTCTCGCAGCACTCTCATCGGCAATACTGGCTCACAATTTCCCGATGCTGATAGAAAACAGCCGTTGACCAGTCAAGCCTTAGCTCATTTGACACGTGCTGAAAAACGGTGTCAACAGGTACAGAATTTCCAAGTTCAGGTAATTGGTACAAGAATTACGGTACAGAATTTTCTCAAGGGTAAATGTCCAAGTTCAAATAAATGGTGCAGAAATTGTACTAGAATTTGAATAACTGTTACAATAGTTCACTCACATTTCATGTCCTATTTAACAAACCAAGAGCTATTGAGTCACAGAAACCATTCATCAATGCAGATTCCTCCCTTGTCGATGATTGTTGAGTTCTTGGCTGAGACACCCTAGCTTCAGGTGGCACATAGTTCTCATCACTATCACAACGATCAAAGTCTTTGTCCACTATGCCACTAGTTATAATGAAATTGTGCAGTGCCATGCACGCAACAATGGTTTGACTTTGCACATGAGTTGGATATACTTTGGCATGTTCAACAATATCCTCCACTTCATCTTCAACACTCCAAATGATCTCTCGATGCCATTTCTAAGTGATGAATGTGCAAAGTTGAAGATTTCCTTTTTACCTTGTGGCTCTTGGGCGTTATGGTACTCCGACAGATGGTACATAGTTCCCTTGTAGGGCGCAAGGTAGCATGGACGGTTTGGATACCCCGAGTCCACCAAGTAATATTTTCCTACACAATATGCAACATTGGTTAGTGCTCTCGGCAACAAGGTGAACCTGCAAATGCACTAATGATAGGTGTATACCTGTCGGTGGGTGTGGAAAGACATGGCTGTAAGTGGTAATTGCATCGGTAAACACTCTCATGTCATGTACAGATCTAGGCCACCCAGCCAGTACATGTGCTGGATCATGTTCTGGATCACATGTGCCGTAAGTGGTAATTGCAACACATGTGCTGGATCATGTTCTCACTAGGCACGACACAGGGTATGTGAGTATGATCTATTGCTCCTATGCAGTCCTTGAAGAAGGGATGAAACCTTGGATTCATCAACCTAGGATGAATCGTTGCAAATTATGGGTCATCAGGCTTTATGATGTCCTCAACTAGTTTAGAGACACATTTGACAACTTTGTAGAAGTTGTTATGGATTGTGGCTAGTGATATCTCGAATCTGTCCTCAGCTTGCCTAACTGATTGAGGTGAGCCAACCATCCATAGAAACATTCCTAAAGCTTTAATAGAACTACACTTTCTACTAGACTTTAGGCCATAAGATTGTACAAGTAAATCATGTAGTCTGTAAAACATATTTGGGATCATCCTAAACATATTGTAGCACCTTTCTCTATCTGATAACTTATTTTGTACCCACTGAAGCCCAGTCAACAATGGTTTACTATACCCAACCCTAATGCAATACTGAAAGGTCCTATCCAAGGCTAGAGGGGGGGGGGTGAATAGCCTAAGACGAAATCTAAAAACAACCTCAACAACAAGTTAGATAACAATATGGCGAAGCTAGACTTGCACTAGCCTACTAGGGGTTGCAAAGTCACTTAACCATAATTTCTATCCTAATAAGCTCTAGGATCACACAATGCCTACACAAGTCTAGTAGACCTCTAGGCACAACCTAATATACTAAGACAAGAATGAATAAGTAAATGCGAAGATGGGAAGAGTGATTATACCGACTTATAGAGGTCTAGAGCCAATCAAAAGACGAACTCCAATGTAGTCAATCAATCACAAAGGGGAGACAAGGTTGACACTTGATTTTTCTCCCGAGGTTCACTAGTTTGACACTTGATTTTTCTCCCGAGGTTCACGAGCTAATTGGCATCACACGCCAAACCCGTCACCGGGTGCCGCACAACCAACACAAGATGAGGGCACTCCAAGACACGAGCAATCCACTAGAGTTACCTTTGCGATCTCCCGCGGGGAAGGCACAAGAACCCCTCACAATCATCACTTGTGGTCGACGAAGCACAATCACCAAGCTTCTCGAATCCACACCGCTTGCTCCAAACCGTCTAGGTGATGACAATCACCAAGAGTAACAAGAATCTAGCAACGGTATCAACTCCCAAGTGCCACTAAGATGAATCACTTCCTGGAATGCACTTGATGCACTCAAATCTCTCAAATGGATGATTAATCAAGTGTGAGATGAGTGGGAGTGTGTGTCACAAGCTTCTCAAGTGTATGCAATATCAGAATCAGCAAGAGAGTTGCCTTGAACCGCCACACACCCTTTTATAGTCCCCTCAAAGGAACTAGCCATTATGCACTTGGGCTGCTGAAATCGTGACCGTCAGACCACTTTCAGCACCGTCGGACTATAGTGACTGGTCCGACGCCTTCTGTGAGCGCCAAGTGTCCACTGACTTCTGAATTTGACCGTTGGAGCTTCAAATCTTCTGACCTCCGGACCACACGCCAAAGTCCGGAGCCCCTGGCCCGACGCTTCTCAACCAGTTGGCCAAACCAACTCAGTAAGCACCCATGCTTCGGACCATGCAGACTCGTCCGGTGCTTCCTCAGTGTCTTGAAGTTTTCACGCAGGGAGCACACAAGCTTCGGACTGCACCGTCGGACTAGACCACCGGATCATGCCGAGTAGTCCGACGCATGTCTTGATCTTCTGCTGAGCCTTGACCGAGCCACCAGACCATTCACCATTGGTCCGACGCACCACCGGACTACCTTTCCGAAGCTCTTCTGCCTGCCAGCTAGTGCTAGGAGCAACCGTCGGACCACCTGCTATGGTCCGGCGCTCCCAAGCACAGCTGGTCCGACGCCTCTATCTTGAGCTGAAATCACTTCTCTTTGCTTCCCTTGATCTCATGTGCCACCACCAAGTGTTTCACTGAATTGTGCAGGTGTGTGGCATATTTTATCAAGTTTACGAGGGTTTGCTCATTAGGTTTTATATGCAATGCAATGATGAACAACCTAATGGCACTCGATAGTTGTAACCAATAACTATTTTCTCCTCTCAATAGTACGGTTACCTATCCTAAATGTGATCATACCCACTAGGTGTCTTGATCACCAAAATGGAAAATCCCTAGTAATACCTTTGTCTTGATTATCTTAGGGTTTTCCTCCTTCTCTCTTCTTTCCAAGTGTGGAACTTTTGATAGCTCTTTCCATAGCCTCCTATGCTCCATCACTTGTCTTCTTCACTCCACCTTGGTGTACTTAACCTACTTACACTTAGAGCTAGGTTAGTACTTAGGTTTCATCAATTACCCAAAACACTAGAGATCTTTCAATCTCCCCCTTTTTGGTAATTGATGACAACCCATATAAAATGATATGAAATATGATTTTGAGTTCAACCCGAAATGATTGATACCACTTGAAATACATGAGGATTAGAAGGTGTTCAATCATTTCTAAGTTGGTTTGATAGTGTTAACTCCCCCTACATGTGTGCACTTCTATGAATAAGAATCAAGCCTTGCACACATGTTTATATAGAACTTTTGGAGGGGTGAACAACTATCAAACTATGACATGATACTAAGGTTTTAAGAATAGACCTTTGAAGCGTGATACCAATCGAAGTGCGCCTTTCATTTCACCCTTAGCAACATGATTAGCTTGACACCACTTCGATAACACAATATAAAGAAGAGAGGATATCTAGCTAACTTTCTATGCATGCTAGTGATCAAATCATCAATCAAGATTACAACTAGTCATGCACCACATAAGTAAGAAATCACTTGGAAAACATCACAACTTTAATGCAAGGAAGCATATGACTAAATGCACATTCAAATGCAACAATTTTTTCATAGGCTTGCTCCCCCTACTTGTGTGCTCAAATTTTAATTTTTCATTTTTCAAAATCTTATTTCTCCCCTTATTTCTAGATTGTCCCCTTAATTACTTGTTTCTTTGCTCTTATCATATTTATTATTTTAACATTTATCCCCTTTACTACTATCATTTTAACACAATTTCTCCCCCTTTGTCACACATAAACACAAAGGAAACCACTTGTAGTAACATGTATCACCTGAGGATACTTAGGAAGATTTTTTTATCAAGTCAATTTATAAAGGAGTAGAGTGAATATTAATTTTTAATTTAACCTAGATTACTTGTCCTAAATACTTAACACAGTTTAAACCATGGACAAGCTTCTTCACACATCTTGCAATGGTTATCTTAGCCATGTTGGTTAAGTACAAGAATAAGCATTCTAGATTAAACATGCGAGGTTGCAAGCTTATCAACATGTCATATGCCACCACTAGATCAAACAACTCATAGAAACTATAGTGGTACCATATGTCCATAGAAATCATTTGTTTTTCATGAATGAGCCTATCATGAGTGATGTCTATATGCTCTACACAAGACTAGCAAAGGATGAATGCATATGTCAATCAATTGTACCTTGCTATGTTGGAGTAGAGGCATGCCAAAGTGGGGTGTATCAACTCATGTTGGAGAAATCCAAGATGTTCAACTCATTACTTAACTTGCAAAACCTCTTCTCATCAAGTGGCTTGGTGAAAATGTCGGCTAATTGATCATCGGTGCCCATATTGTCAATGAAAATGTCACCCTTTTGTTGATGATCTCTTACGAAGTGATGTCTCACATCTATGTGCTTTGTCCTTGAGTGTTGGACGGGGTTGTTGGTGAGCTTCACCGCACTTTCATTGTCACAAAGCAAAGGGACTTTCTTGAAAATAATTCCATAGTCCTCCAAAGTGGCCTTCATCCACAATAGTTGTGCACAACAACTCCCCACACTTATATATTCGGCTTTGGCGGTAGAGAGTGCCACACTATTTTGCTTCTTGGATGACCATGAGACTAGTGACCTTCCCAACATTTGACATGTACCACTAGTGCTCTTTCTATCCACTTTGGAACCCGCATAGTCGGAGTCCGAATATCCAATCAATTCAAACCTTGACCCCTTTTGAAACCAAAGTCCAACCTCTTGTGTATGTTTGAGATATCTCAATATTCTCTTTGTGGCTTTCAAATGACTCTCTCTAAGAGATGCTTGAAACCTTGCACACATGCATACACTAAACATGACATCCGGTCTTGAAGCGGTCACATAGATTAAGCTTCCAATTGTAGACCGATAGAGTGTTTGATCTACCATCATGCCACTTGAGTCACTATCCAAATGTCCATTAGTCCCCATGGGAGTACTAATGCCTTTAGCTTCTTCTAGCCCAAACTTCTTCATCATATCTTTGATGTACTTGCCTTGACTCACAAATGTACCATTCTTCAATTGTTTGATTTGAAGTCCAAGGAAGTAACTAAGTTCACCAATCATTGAAATCTCAAATTCATTAGCCATCATCTCCCCAAACTCTTCACAAAAGTATTGATTTGAAGATCCAAAGATAATGTCATCCACATAGATTTGCAAGATGAACAAGTCATTTCCAATCTTCTTGGTGAATAGAGTAGTATCAACCAATCCCATCTTGAACCCTTTAGAGAGAAGAAAGCTTCTCAATCTCTCATACCATGCTCTAGGTGCTTGCTTCAACCCATAGAGAGCCTTCTTGAGATTGAATACATGGTCAGGCTTCTTAGCATCTTCAAAACTGGGTGGTTGCTCAACATATACCTTCTCATTGATATACCCATTTAGGAATGCACTCTTGACATCCATTTGGTATAGCTTGATATTGTGTGCGCAAGCATAGGCCAATAGGACCCTTATTGCCTCTAATCTTGCCACAGGAGCATATGTTTCCCCAAAGTCAAGACCTTCAACTTGAGAATAACCTTGAGCTACTAGTCTTGCTTTATTCCTCACCACTATTCCATCTTGATCTTGCTTGTTCTTGAAAACCCATTTGGTTCCAATGACATTGTGCTCCTTTGGTCTTTCTACCAATTCCCAAAGTTGATTTCTTGTGAAGTTGTTAAGCTCTTCATGCATAGCATTGATCCAATCAACATCCTTCAAAGCTTAATCAATCTTGGTTGGCTCAAATGATGAGACAAAAGAATAATGCTCAAAAAATGAAGCCAATCTTGATCTTGTTTGAACACCACTTTGAATGCCTCCAATCACTTGGTCTAGAGGATGATCTCTTGCAATGTTGGTAAGTTGAAGCACTTGAATGTTGATGTCATTTGGTTGAGATAATGAACTTGCTTGAACTTGATCTTGATTTGCATTTGCTTGATCTTGAGTTGGAGAACCACTAGCTTGATTACTTGGAATGGTCACTTGATCTTCATCTTCATCTTGGACTTGTCTTGGTCTAATGTCACCAATATCCATATATTTCATTGCATTGACCAACTTGTCACCTCTCACATCATCCAAGTTTTCTTATTCATCTTGAGAGCCTTGAGTTTCATCAAATTCAACATCATGCACTTCCTCAAGAATGCCACTAGTCAAGTTCCATACTCTATAAGCCTTGCTAGTTGTTGAGTAACCAAGTAGAAATCCCTCATCACATTTATTCTCAAACTTGCTCAACCTAGTTCCCTTCTTCAAGATATAACACTTGCATCAAAACACCCTAAAATAGGCAATGTTTGGCTTTCTTCCATTCAATAGCTCATAGGGAGTCTTCTCAAGCATTCCATGACAATAGAGACAGTTGCTAGAGTAGCAAGCCGTATTGATAGCTTCGGCCCAAAAGGAATCACTAACATTGTACTCACTTAGCATTGATCTTGCCATGTCAATCAAGGTTCTATTCTTTCTTTCAACTATCCCATTGGATTGAGGAGTGTACTTTGGAGAGAATTGATGATTGATTCCAAAGTCATCACAAAGTTCTTCAACTCTTGTGTTCTTGAACTCACTCCCATTGTCACTTCTAACTCTCTTGATAGTTGTTTCAAACTCATTTTGGCACCTCTTGACAAATGACTTGAAGATATCAAATGTGTCACTCTTGTCACTTAAGAAGAATACCCATGTGTATCTTGTGAAGTCATCCACTATCACAAATCCATACTTGTTTCCACCAATGCTTATGTATGTTGTTGGCCCAAAGAGATCCATGTGTAATAACTCAAAAGCTTTGCTCTTACTCATGATGCTCTTCTTTTGATGAGTGTTGCCAACTTGCTTTCCGGCTTGACATGCACTACATAGCTTGTCCTTTTCAAATGTGACATCCTTCAAGCCCTTTACTAGATCATGCTTGATTAGCTTGTTCACTTGTTTCATGCCAACATGTCCAAGCCTTCTATACCACAACCAACCCATGCTAGATCTTGAGATGAGACATGTAGAGAGTTGGGTCTCATTAACATTGAAATCCACTAGGTAGAGGTTCTCATATCGAAATCCCTTGAAGATCATGTTTGAACCATCCACACTAATGATTTCCACATCCTCCACTCCAAAGATGCACTTGAAATCGAGATCACACAATTGGGCAACAGACAATAGATTGAACTCAAGCCTTTCCACTAGAAGCACATTGCTAATGCTTAGATCATTGGAGATAGCAATCTTCCCAAGCCCTTTTACCTTACCTTTTCCATTGTCACCAAATGTGATACTATCAAAGCCATGAGTGTTATCTTGGTTGATTGAGTTTAACATCCTTCCATCACCGGTCATGTGTTGAGTGCACCCACTATCAAGAACCCAATGCTTCCCTCCGGCTTTGTAATTGACCTACAAGAGAGATCAATTCTTTTTAGGTACCCAACCTTGCTTGGGTCCTCCAAGGTTAGTTATCAAAGATTTTGGTACCCAAATGGACTTCTTGGAAGCCATCCATGGTGCACCAACAAACTTGGCATAAGCTCCATGAGTACCCTTGGAAAGTACATAGAATGAATCAACTCTAATGGAGGATACATTTTGCTTGGCCTTCTTGTTCACACATAGATGCTCATTGTGACCAACTTGCTTGCAACTCTTGCAATAGCTACCGGTGTTCTTCACAAAACGAGTTTTGTGAGAAACAAAGGCGGCCTTGCCTTTCTTGGGGATATGGCCTAATCCCTCTTTGTAGAGAGAAGCTCTTTGGCTACCCAAGCACATAAGCAAGTGGTCCTCACCTCCATAAGCCTTAGCTAAGGAGTGATTGAGCTTTGTAACCTCCTTCTTGAGGGTTTCATTTTCCACCTTTAGTGAGGCATCACAAGTGAAACCATCACTAGTAGATGTAGTAGGAATGATTGTGCTACAAGAGGGGTTAGTGGGAGTAACAATGATAGGAGTATAGAAAGATGCATCAAGAATATCACAAGTAACTCCCATGTCACATGTTTGAACAATCTCCTTCTTACTTTGATCAAGGAGGGAGGAATGAGCTCTTTCAAGCTTAGAGTGATACTTCACTAGCTTCTCATGGGCTTCCATTAGCCTCTCATGAGATGCTGCGACCTCATCAAGGTTTTGCTCAAGAGCCACATTGGCCTTGCGCAATTCCTTGCACTCCTTCCTCTTCTTGTCAATGTAATCCTTAGCTTGTTCAAGCATGTCCATGAGTTCCTCCCTTGAGGGCTCCTCACTATCACTATCGCTCTCACTCTCACTCTCACTCTCATCATGAGAAAGTACCTTGGTAGACTTAGCCATGAAGCATGATGATGGAGTGTCAAATAGAGAGATCTTGTCCCTCATTGCAATGCTTGCAAAGGCCTTGTTCTTGGTAGTGGTCTTCTTTTCATGATCACTATCTTCACATCATGAAGAAGAATCACTATCCCAAGTGACAATATGAGAGTAGCCCTTATTTTTCTTCTTGTTGTCAAATAGGGGCTTCTTCTCTTTCTTGCCTTTCTTCTTGTGATCATCATCATCCTTGCCACTATTGTAAGGACAATGAGCAATGAAATGATCAAAGCTTCCACACTTGAAGCACTTCCTTGGTTCATCATAGCTCTTGGATGAAGTCCTCTTTCTTCTTACACCATAGCCCTTCTTCTTCATGAATCTTCTAAATTTCTTCACAAAGAGAGCAATTTCCTCTTCATCAAGATCACTAGCACTTTGGTCTTCACTTTCACTAGATTATTCAATCTTTCTCTTGCCCTTGATCTTGTGTGATGATGTAGCTTTGAATGCTACACTCTTCTTCTCAACCTTCTTGTCTTCCTTCTTGACATCTTCTTCCTTGTTCTCCCGATATGCATCTTGAGTCATCACATCCCCCAAGACTTGATTTGGAGTCATGGTGTCTAGCCCACTTCTCACAATCAAGGTCACAAGTGTGTCAAATCGGGATGGAAGACACCTCAAGAACTTGTGAGATAAGTCGTTGTCCTCAACCTTCTCACCAAGAGCCGTGAGATCATTGACTAGCACTTGAAGCCTATGGAACATCTCCGACACATTTTCATCATCCTTCATCTTGAAGCTACCAAACTTCTCCTTGAGAATATATGCCTTGCCCCCTTGACGGCTTGTGTGCCCTCAAATTATTATTCAAGCCTCTTCCAAGCCTCATGAGCACTCTCGAGATTCTTAATTTGCTCAAAGACCTTCGCATCAAGAGCCTCATGGATGGCACTAAGAGCAATGTCATTGTGTTGAAGCTTCTCTTCCTCTTGTGTAGTTGGAGCATCCACATTTGCATCCTCAAACTTCTTGTCTACCACAAGCCATACCTTCCGACTAATTGACTTGATGTGTGCGGTCATTTTGACCTTCCAATAGCCATAGTTGGAACCATAAAATCTTGGTGGTTTCTTCATGTTGTTGATTTGAGCCATGATCACACCGTAGGTTGTTAAACCTCAAATTGACGGTGTACTAGCTCTGATACCACTTGAAAGGTCCTATCCAAGGCTAGAGGGGGGGTGTGAATAGCCTAAGACGAAATCTAAAAACAACCTCAACAACAAGTTAGATAACAATATGGCGAAGCTAGACTTGCACTAGCCTACTAGGGGATGCAAAGCCACTTAACCACAATTTCTATCCTAATAAGCTCTAGGATCACACAATACCTACACAAGTCTAGTAGCCCTCTAGGCACAACCTAATATACTAAGACAAGAATGAATAAGTAAATGCGAAGATGGGAAGAGTGATTATACCGACTTGTAGAGGTCTAGAGCCAATCAAAAGAGGAACTCCAATGTAGTCAATCAATCACAAAGGTGAGACAAGGTTGACACTTGGTTTTTCTCCCGAGGTTCACTAGTTTGCCAACTAGCTATGTCCTTGTTGTGTCGGCTCACTCACTTGGAGGTTCACGGGCTAATTGGTATCACACGCCAAACCCGTCACCGGGTGCCGCATAACCAACACAAGATGAGGGCACTCCTAGACACGAGCAATCCACTAGAGTTACCTTTGCGATGTCCCACGGGGAAGGCACAAGAACCCCTCACAATCACCACTTGTGGTCGACGAAGCACAATCACCAAGCTTCTCGAATCCACACCGCTTGCTCCAAACCATCTAGGTGATGGCAATCACCAAGAGTATCAAGAATCTAGCAGCGGTATCAATTCCCAAGTGCCACTAAGATGAATCACTTCATGCAATGCACTTGATGCACTCAAATCTCTCAAATGGATGATTAATAAAGTGTGAGATGAGTGGGAGTGTGTGTCACAAGCTTTTCAAGTGTATGCAATATCAGAATCAGCAAGAGAGTTTCCTTGAACCGCCACACACCCTTTTATAGCACCCTCAAAGGAACTAGCCGTTATGCACTTGGGCTGCTGAAATCGTGACCGTCGGACCACTTTCAGCACCGTCGGACTATAGTGACTGGCCCGACGCCTTCTGCGATCGCCACGTGTCCACTGACTTCTGAATTTGACCGTTGGAGCTTCAAATCTTCTGACCTCCGGACCACTCGCCATAGTCCGGAGCCCCTGGTCCGACGCTTCTCAACCAGTTGGCCAAACCAACTTAGTAAGCACCCATGCTTCGGACCACACCTCCGGACTGCACCACCGGACCATGCAGACTTGTCCGGTGCTTCCTCAGTGTCTTGAAGTTTTCACGCAGGGAGCACACAAGCTTCGGACGGCACCATCGGACTAGACCACCGGACCATGACGAGTAGTCCGACACATGTCTTGATCTTCTGCTGAGCCTTGACCGAGCCACCGGACCATTCGCCATTGGTCCGACGCACCACCGGACTACCTGTCCGAAGCTCTTCTGCGTGCCAGCTAGTGCTAGGAGCAACCGTCGGACCACCTGCTATGGTCCGGCGCTCCCAAGCACATCTGGTCCGACACCTCTGTCTTGAGCTGAAATCACTTCTCTTTGCTTCGCTTGATCTCATGTGCCACCACCAAGTGTTTCAGTGACTTGTGCAGGTGTGTGGCATATTTTATCAAGTTTACAAGGGTTTGCTCATTAGGTTTTATATGCAATGCAATGATGAACAACCTAATGGCACTCGATAGTTGTAACCACTAACTATTTTCTCCTCTTAATAGTACGGTTACCTATCCTAAATGTGATCACACCCACTAGGTGTCTTGATCACCAAAATGGAAAATCCCTAGTAATACCTTTTTCTTGATTAGCTTAGGGTTTTCCTCCTTCTCTCTTCTTCTCCAAGTGTGGAACTTTTGATAGCTCTTTCTATAGCCTCCTATGCTCCATCACTTGTCTTCTTCACTCCACCTTGGTGTACTAAACCTACTCACACTTAGAGCTAGGTTAGTACTTAGGTTTCATCAATTACCCAAAACACTAGAGATCTTTCAAATACTTGTCATAATGCATAGCATACATGAGCATACCAGACAAGAAGTCACTGTTGTCATCCTCAGCACAAAACCTAAATATTTCATCATCACTTGAGTCATCACTTGAGTCCTCACAATAGGGTTCCTGCATTACTGCATTTCCTCGCTGATGCATACATACACAAATTTCATCATCAAATGATCACAGGAAATACCACATGACATAATTTAGATAGTTCAACTGACAACAAAAAACATAGGAAATAGACTTCAGTTCAACTCACAACACATAGCTTAGGACTCAAGTTCAACTAACAACACATAGCATAGGAATTTAGATAGTTCAACTGACAGCAAAAAACATAGGAAATAGACTTCAGTTCAACTCACAACACATAGCTTAGGACTCAAGTTCAACTAACAACACATAGCATATGAATTTATAATTAAGTTCAACTCACAACACATAGATTAGGAGTCAACTAACTAGACTCTAGCATAAGAATCAATAACAACACGCCTTCCTTCATGGGTATCTGTTGCAATGAAGAAGTCCCTAACTACTGGATCCTGGCAAATACGAAGCACAACCATTCAATTGAGGGAGTCTAACTCCTGTACACCACAGTCCTTCGCCAATTGACACACTTTCTTAATTTTGTCAAAGTTGACATCTTCCCGTTGTTTCCTTGAATTGTACTTCGCCTCAACTGCAGCAGCCAGGTAGTGGTTCCTCTCCTCTTGAATCCTTTCATTGTTAGCCATGAACTTGTTCATGGTCCTCAGTGCTGGGCTCTTTGTTTTCTTGATCTTTTGTGGACTGGTGGCAGTTCTGCTTGTGCTGCTATGCCTTTTCTGGCTACCATTGCTGCTTGGAGTGACTGGAGTGACTGGATCATCATTGCCATCATCTTCATCGGCATCATCTTCATCACCATCTTCATCATCTGGATCAACACTATGCCCAGGCACATAAGCAGTGGATCCATAAACAGCAACACCAGGAAACATCTGCTCTAGTTCCTCTAAGTAATCTGGCCACCCATTCTTCAATTTTTTTCCAATCAGGGTGGCCCTGCAAATGTTGTGCAAAGTATGCAAAATATTGGTAATGATCTAATCCAACAGTGCACAATTACCTGTGTGTTGTTGTCCCACCAATCCTTAGTTGCCAGAACACTGCCATCCTCTCTACGACCAAGTCTAGATTGACTGTTGAGCTTCTTAATGAACCCATACAATGACTTCAGTTGCCTATACCTACTTCCAAGTTGGTCCTTACTACGCCGCAGATGAGTAGTTGCATAATACCGGGCTACAACCTCTTCCCACCCTTTCTTGTTCATGACTCCATTGACACAATTATCATTATTGATTTGTTGGCACCATAGTTTACACAACACATCTGTATTTGACTCATTCCATATGCATCGATCTGTGTTTGCCTATTAGAAATGTACATATAAATCAAGCAGGATCACACTGCCTACCAAAATGCATAAAAACAATAACAACACATACCGAGCCTTGAGGGTTCCGAGGGAGCTCTGGAATCTCCTGGATGTCATCGTCCTCATCGGTTGCCATCACCTCATGGTTGGAGTTGTCTTCTGCAAGAGCTGCTGGTAGAGGTCGACGGGGTGGTCGGTTCATCGATGCAGATCCACCGGCACCGGGAACAGGGGGCGCTCGTGCAGTGCGGACACCACTGGAGCCTGACCCCACGTGGGCACCACCGAAGCTTGACCTCGCGGGGGCACCACCAGAGCCTGAGCCCGCGCGGCCACCACCGGAGGCTGAGCCGTCGCGGACGGCCATGGCAGAACCTCTAGGGCCACATCGAGCGTGCACACGCCAAGAGTACGACCGACGGTGCGGACGAGCACGGGTGACCGGGACAGCCCGCCGTCGCCTTCTTCCACACCAGAGCGAAGGAGGCTCTGGTATCCTTCCATCCCGGACCACTCCTCTAAGCCACAGTTGAGGTCCAGGGCTGCCATGCCAGCCCGCTGAGCACTGATGGAGCTCGAGGTGGGGAACGTCGTCTCCAGGTCGGAGAAGAGGTTGGAGGCGCCCGCTGCCGAGGACGGATCCGCCTGGGAGAAGAAGTCGTGGGTGCCGTTGGCGCTGCCGTACCCGTCGTCGTCCATGAGGTCTCACCAGAGAGAGCAGGAGCGGCGACGTGGTGGATCTGGAGCGGCAGCGGTGGGGACTGGAGAGGGTCACGCGCCTAGTTACTTTTTGCAAAATATTCGGTTTTTGCTCTCTTGGGTCCCAAATGCAAAATATTTTGGGTGGTTACTTTTTGCAAAATTTGGTACCCCTGTTTAGTTCTATTTTGCAAAAAAGCAGCCCAAAACGCAAAAAGATTTTGCAAAATGGAGAAACTAAACAATGCCTAATAGCGCGCCCGTGCTAATGCTACGTTAAAATAGTAAACATGATAAAATTTGTAAAAAACAAATCAAACAATCAGATAATATTCTTGTCTTATATATTGTATAACTAAATATTTGTCACATGAGGAATGTCGCATAATGACTGATCCTTGAAGGAGTCGTCAACATCATTGGACTCAGTGTTGTACTGACAGCTGGGCGGGGCATGCTGACCCAACACCTAAGGATCTGTTTGGGACAACTCTTCCGCTAAAAAAGTAAATCTGGATCCGGGATTCACCACAGATCAGCTCAACAAGTGAATCTGGGATCCACCACATAACTGTTTGGGCACACAACAACTCTAGATTCGTAAAACTGAGATTTTGGTTGGAATAGTCTGTTTTGTCCCTAAGGTTGTCTTGATATATCATTTTTCATATAGAACACGTGATATGTTTATATTTGTTCATTAAAAATTAAAAAAAATTAACCACACATAAAAAATAAAGATAGATAATTAATTAATACATGTTCATGACAACTTCTCAACAATATTATGATTGTCCATACATAAAAATAACTAAAGATTAAATGAAGACTATTCTTCTATTACATGCTAGTTCCAATCAAGAGCAAGGGCTGTGGCCAACTCATCACGAAATGCATCCATAGTAGTCATCACGAAATGCATCCATATTAGCGGCATTAGCTTCTGAAGTAGAACCATCCGTGTGACTGCATATCGGTTATACCTTTATGGTATTGTTGGCACAAAATTAGGATCACGATCAAAATGAGTAAAGTCCACATCTTCACTTTGATGCTCCCAAATAAAATTGTGAAGGGCCATACAAGCAACAACAACCATTTTTTGCTTCCACATTGGGTAGCTGGGCATCTTGTAAAGAATTAGCAAAACATGGAATCAACAACCCTTTCTACATAATAACAAGTAACTCAAAATAATTCCAAGACAAACTCTCTTTGCAAAACTGAATAGGGTCTGATGAATAGACAATGGGATGCCAAAACGAACCAGCAACCATCATCTGCAAAAGCACCTAAAAGTTTTGCATTAAAGATGATCCTGGCGTTTTGGTGCTCGACAACATGACAGAAGGTGCTCTACATGCTCTGATCAGGTCGGAACCCGGCAGAAGACATTTGTTCCTATTCGCCTCATTCATATCAAGTCCGTTGGCAGGGGATTTGTGTAGGCCGCAGGAGCTATCCCGTCATCCCTGCAGGCCAGGGATAAAATAGCAGCAGATTGGAAGAAATATGATCCAATCAACAAAAGATTTGAATATAATGAAACATACTGACCGTGGAGAACTGGAGATTAGTGATGAACTTGAGGTGAAGATCCCAGTCTGGAACACGATCCTTTCCCACCTTTTTAGATCAAAGACCTAGGCCGTGCTTATATTGAAAGCATACCAAATCTCTGCTGGGGTTACCAGCTTACAATTTACATCAAATCGAAACGGCTTAGAAGCCCCAAAAGGAGAAGCGAGTATCATACAGACTTAAAAGCAAAAGCCCTGAACTACTACAAAAGCCTGAAGCATCTCCCAGGGACAGATTTGCGCCGCAAAAAAACCAGCTCCAGAAAACCTCTCAACCAGCACCAACCCAGCTCCAAATCCTCCCAACTCAATGCTCCCAGTCCTGCATCATGCCTCAGTACCAGCATTCACTAGGCGTGTAGGTTCTCCTGGAGTTTCTTCAGAATGTCCTCCAGCTATAGCGGCTCTTTCGTCTTCAGAAGCTTCTTCCACTGTGTCAGTAAACCCATAATTTGATTTGATAAGCAATAATTTTGGGAGAATTTACGAGATGATCATTAAAAACTCAATCATTTCTAGCTTTCCACAGACACCACAAGACACTACTAACCACCATAAGAAGAGAACAATCACTAGGGGGAGACACCCTCACCCCCAACCCCACCTTATCTTCTAAGGTCTAAATAGAAATGGGTCTCTCCAACCATCTAAGACTGATTCTAACCCAGACCCAAATAACCTGAGCAATGGCACAATTGAAAAACAAATGGTTACTAGTTTCAAGGATACCACAAAATTTGCAATTCTCTGAACCTTTCCCATTTCTAATCTTCAGCTGTCCCCCTATTAGCACTCCGTCATGCCACAACATCCAGAGAAAGATTTTAATTTTCAGGGGCAGGCTGGACTTCGAAACATCCATCATCCTAAGATCAGTTTGCCCACTATTTTTTATGAATATGTACAAGGATTTAGTTGTGAATTTGCCAGATGCCTTGAGGGACCAACTGACTTTATCTTCTTCTGTCGATAGCTGAACTAGCTCTAGAGAGTCTTGTAATACCTCCCACTCAGCAAGTTCTTCCGTACCTAATCTCCTTCTCAAATCTAGGTTCCAACCTCCCACCTCCAAATCTGAGACACTGATCATCTGATCTCTGCAAATACCATACAGTTTAGGTAATCTGAGGTTGAGAGGGTAGTCATCTAGCCATACATCCTGCCAAAATATGATTTTCTTCCCATTTCCTAAAATCCATTTAGTGCCCTTTTCATACCACTCTCTAACCTTTATCAAACCTTGCCAAAACTAAGAACCAGCTCTAATCTTAGTCTGACAGAATCCTTTATCTTGTAGACACTTCTTTCTTAGTACCTCTAAAGCCATACTGCTCTCTCCTTTATCTAGTTTGAAAATCCATTTGGCTAGAAGAGTTGTATTCAATATCCACAAAGCCTAGGCCACCAAATTCTTCAGGTACAACTAGAGCACCCCACTTGATCATATGATATTTCTTTTTATTGCCAACTCCTTCCCAGAAAAATATTC
>CM039131.1:4731708-4842618 GCA_022036555.1 Microstegium vimineum
ATATATCATTTTTCATATAGAACACGTGATATGTTTATATTTGTTCATTAAAAATTAAAAAAAATTAACCACACATAAAAAATAAAGATAGATAATTAATTAATACATGTTCATGACAACTTCTCAACAATATTATGATTGTCCATACATAAAAATAACTAAAGATTAAATGAAGACTATTCTTCTATTACATGCTAGTTCCAATCAAGAGCAAGGGCTGTGGCCAACTCATCACGAAATGCATCCATAGTAGTCATCACGAAATGCATCCATATTAGCGGCATTAGCTTCTGAAGTAGAACCATCCGTGTGACTGCATATCGGTTATACCTTTATGGTATTGTTGGCACAAAATTAGGATCACGATCAAAATGAGTAAAGTCCACATCTTCACTTTGATGCTCCCAAATAAAATTGTGAAGGGCCATACAAGCAACAACAACCATTTTTTGCTTCCACATTGGGTAGCTGGGCATCTTGTAAAGAATTAGCAAAACATGGAATCAACAACCCTTTCTACATAATAACAAGTAACTCAAAATAATTCCAAGACAAACTCTCTTTGCAAAACTGAATAGGGTCTGATGAATAGACAATGGGATGCCAAAACGAACCAGCAACCATCATCTGCAAAAGCACCTAAAAGTTTTGCATTAAAGATGATCCTGGCGTTTTGGTGCTCGACAACATGACAGAAGGTGCTCTACATGCTCTGATCAGGTCGGAACCCGGCAGAAGACATTTGTTCCTATTCGCCTCATTCATATCAAGTCCGTTGGCAGGGGATTTGTGTAGGCCGCAGGAGCTATCCCGTCATCCCTGCAGGCCAGGGATAAAATAGCAGCAGATTGGAAGAAATATGATCCAATCAACAAAAGATTTGAATATAATGAAACATACTGACCGTGGAGAACTGGAGATTAGTGATGAACTTGAGGTGAAGATCCCAGTCTGGAACACGATCCTTTCCCACCTTTTTAGATCAAAGACCTAGGCCGTGCTTATATTGAAAGCATACCAAATCTCTGCTGGGGTTACCAGCTTACAATTTACATCAAATCGAAACGGCTTAGAAGCCCCAAAAGGAGAAGCGAGTATCATACAGACTTAAAAGCAAAAGCCCTGAACTACTACAAAAGCCTGAAGCATCTCCCAGGGACAGATTTGCGCCGCAAAAAAACCAGCTCCAGAAAACCTCTCAACCAGCACCAACCCAGCTCCAAATCCTCCCAACTCAATGCTCCCAGTCCTGCATCATGCCTCAGTACCAGCATTCACTAGGCGTGTAGGTTCTCCTGGAGTTTCTTCAGAATGTCCTCCAGCTATAGCGGCTCTTTCGTCTTCAGAAGCTTCTTCCACTGTGTCAGTAAACCCATAATTTGATTTGATAAGCAATAATTTTGGGAGAATTTACGAGATGATCATTAAAAACTCAATCATTTCTAGCTTTCCACAGACACCACAAGACACTACTAACCACCATAAGAAGAGAACAATCACTAGGGGGAGACACCCTCACCCCCAACCCCACCTTATCTTCTAAGGTCTAAATAGAAATGGGTCTCTCCAACCATCTAAGACTGATTCTAACCCAGACCCAAATAACCTGAGCAATGGCACAATTGAAAAACAAATGGTTACTAGTTTCAAGGATACCACAAAATTTGCAATTCTCTGAACCTTTCCCATTTCTAATCTTCAGCTGTCCCCCTATTAGCACTCCGTCATGCCACAACATCCAGAGAAAGATTTTAATTTTCAGGGGCAGGCTGGACTTCGAAACATCCATCATCCTAAGATCAGTTTGCCCACTATTTTTTATGAATATGTACAAGGATTTAGTTGTGAATTTGCCAGATGCCTTGAGGGACCAACTGACTTTATCTTCTTCTGTCGATAGCTGAACTAGCTCTAGAGAGTCTTGTAATACCTCCCACTCAGCAAGTTCTTCCGTACCTAATCTCCTTCTCAAATCTAGGTTCCAACCTCCCACCTCCAAATCTGAGACACTGATCATCTGATCTCTGCAAATACCATACAGTTTAGGTAATCTGAGGTTGAGAGGGTAGTCATCTAGCCATACATCCTGCCAAAATATGATTTTCTTCCCATTTCCTAAAATCCATTTAGTGCCCTTTTCATACCACTCTCTAACCTTTATCAAACCTTGCCAAAACTAAGAACCAGCTCTAATCTTAGTCTGACAGAATCCTTTATCTTGTAGACACTTCTTTCTTAGTACCTCTAAAGCCATACTGCTCTCTCCTTTATCTAGTTTGAAAATCCATTTGGCTAGAAGAGTTGTATTCAATATCCACAAAGCCTAGGCCACCAAATTCTTCAGGTACAACTAGAGCACCCCACTTGATCATATGATATTTCTTTTTATTGCCAACTCCTTCCCAGAAAAATATTCCTCTAGTAATATCAAACCTCTTATGAGTGCCTTCATGAAGCCAATAAAAGCCCATGGTGTACATAGGAATACTGGCCAGGCTAGAGTTAATCAGGATAACTCTTCCACCATGGGACAGTTGGTTACATTTCCATGTCTCCAACCTTTGATCAACTTTGGTAGCAGATCCACTCGACTCTTCTTTAGTCAACCTCTTGTAACTAATGGGTAGTCCTAGATAAATCATAGGAAAACATCCAAGTTTACAATTAAAAGCATCAACAATGGATTCTGATTCCATCTCTCCAATCCCAATAGTGAATATCTCAAATTTATTATAGTTAATCTTCATCCCAGAGGTTTCTTCATAGCAGAACAACATAAACTTTAAGTTGACAATATTCTGATTAGAGGACTTTAGGAAAAGAACTGTGTCATCAGCATACTGCAGATGGGTAAGACCACCTTCTACCAAGTGTGGGGTAACTTCCTGAATGACCCCTCTATCTGCAGCTCTCTTAAGCATGACTGACAACCCATCAACAACAATGTTGAAAAGCAGTGGGGATAATGGGTCTCCTTGCCTCAATCCCTTGTAACTTCTGAAGTACTTTCCAATCTTCCCATTAAGATTGACAACAACTCTGCCCCCACTTACAACCTTTAATATCCATTCAATCCACCTCTCACAAAAACCTTTCTTCAACATCACCTCTTTTAGAAACTGCCAATTTACTTTGTCATATGCCTTTTCAAAATCTAACTTCAGAATAATACCTCCTTGGTTTTGTCTTTTCATCTCATGAAGGACCTCATGAATCACAACCACCCCATCAAAAATGTTTCTTCTAGGGATAAAAGCAGTTTGATTCTTGCTAATGATCCTATCAATAACTTTATTAAGCCTAAGAGTTAAGGTTTTAGTAACAATCTTGTAAACAACATTCAACAAGCAGATAGGTCTAAATTGTTTTATAAAGACAGCCCTTTGATCTTAGGGATAAGGGTGATGATCCCATAGTTCAATCTAGAAAGATCAAGGCTATCAACTCTGAGATCTTGAAGGATCTCCATAATATGTACTCTGACTTTACTCCAATTTGTTTTGAAGAAAGTAGAATTAAAGCCATCAGGGCCTGGAGCCCAGCCATCTCTCATCACTTTAACAACACTTTCAACTTCTGACATAGTAAAAGGTTTAGTTAGTTCCTAGTTCTCTTCCAAACTAACTCTATTAGACTCATTCCAAAGCTCCTCCAACAATTTGATTCTTGGTTGAGGTTATACTTGGTAATATGAACCTGAAGAGCCTCCTCCTCACAAATCTGGACACCATTGTCTTCTAAAGATTTGATCAAACATTTATTTTTCCCCGTTTGCAATCCCATGAAAATAAGCTGTATTAGCATCTCCTTCAAAGAACCATCTTTCTCCACCTCTAGTCTGACACATAATTTCCTCTTTGTGATATAAATCAACTAGTTCATTCTCCAAAGTATATCTAAGTCTCCAATTTGATTCATCTAAACCAACCACCTATGCTTTCAAATCAAGGTCTTTGATGAATAGTAGCAGATCTTGTTTCCTTTTCCTCATATCCCCTTCCCAGTAACTGCTCCAACCTCTCAAACACCTTCTAAGTTTATTCCCAATCTCTTGCCAATGGTCAACACTCCTTGTATCTTGTCTATCAGGCGATTTAGAGATTAGCCACTCACTAAACCCTTGTTTAAAACAAGCTGACTCAAACCTAAAGATATTTGATTTGGAACCTCTACTATTATTATCGACCTCCACTATAATAGGATTGTGATCAAAGCCCACTCTAGTAACTGAATGAGTTGTAACCAAAGGGAAATGACTCTCCCAGCTTACAAACATGAACACTCTATCAAGGACAACCATGATCGGATTAATTTGCTTATTTGACCAAGTATATTGCCCTCCACCTCTATAAATCTCCCTCAGGACTATGTTAGCCACAAACTCATTAAAAGCATTGATCTGACCGAAATTAGCATTACTAGACAATTTTTGTTCTCTTCTCCTAATCAGATTAAAATCCCCTCCAATAAGAGTGGGTAAATTTCCACCTCCGATAACCACCTCTAGACTATCTAGGAAAGCCTATTTCATATTATCCTTAACAAGTCCATAGACATGGATCATCCGCCAAAAAAGTTGTCTTCCTTTCGAGTAATGCTGACAGCTTGAAATTGATCACTACAGTGGTACTCGAAGACCTCAGCAAACTCTTCATCAATCCCCATCAGAAGACCACCAGAATGCCCATTGGCTGGTACCCATTCCCAAGAAAAGGAATGACTGCCCCTTAAGGCAACTAACTCTCTATTAGTAAACTTTTGCTTTAGGTTTCACTAATACAAACACATTTGATTTGATGATCATTCAAAAAGTTTTTCAACTGAGCTCTCCTTCCCTTGCCTCCCAACCCTCTTATATTCCAAAAAGGGTACTCATTGGGAAACTATTTTTTCTTTTCCTTTTCGAGCCACCTCTTTCGAAATAACACCTCTACTATCTCCCTCTTTATCCACCTCTTTATGTATGTCATCTACTGCCCCTTCTAGCTCTTGCAACAAATGGAGATGTTCTTCATTACACTCATTGCTAGATAGATTCTCCACTTCAACATTTTCTGGGTTTGGGACTACGCCTCTTTTTTTCTCTGCTTCAGCCAGGAAAGCTTGAGCCAACTCCTTGGCTTTGATAAGGTCGATAGTAGAGTTCACTTCTTCCTCAGACTCTCCTAGACTTAGACCACAATCCGTAGCTATCAAACTAAGATTTTCTTTATTAATATCTTGGAGCATAGTAAATAGATTAGAATACGAAGATGTACCTTGGTCATCCAACCTAGCAGCCCTCCTTCCAGCTCGAAGCAAGATTGGTGTCCCAGTACCAGCAACTCTTGATTTAGTCTTGACCACCTCTATATTCTTGAAAACTTTCTGCTTCTTGGACTTCTGAACCTGATTGAAATTTAACTCATCTTCCTTTTGACTTAGCTCAAGTAAGCTATCAACTTTCATGCTTTTGTCAATGGGAATATGGTCTTCCATCAACATCTCCTTAAGGGAGACATGAGCTGCAACACACAGGTATATGTCAACTGGAGACACCTCAAGAGATAAGGCACTCATCTCACATACAACTTTGGGGGATGCTTCACTCACTTTATCTTTAGAATTATGGTCTTGTCCACATTCCTTCTGAGAGCCTCCTTTTTTCCTTATGTTTTCTTGACTCATTTTCACCTCTCCTCTCCCCCTGTTTACTTGATTCAGTCCTAGGGGACATGCTGGGTCAGATTGGTTGCCTTCAAAAGGATTGTAACTATCAGACAAGTCATCATCCTCATCCTCCTCCCAAGAATCTTCTCTATCCTTTTTCTGCCTAGACTTATCAGGTGAGATTGGCCTTTTCTCATTCTTCTCATTTTCTAGGTTCCAACTGAGATAGAAACCTCTCCCATTGAAGTAGACCTTAGATGCCCCTTTTATTGATGCAGGATCTTTAGATGCAACCTTCACTCTGATGGGACCCAGGAAGGAAATCTCCAACTAGATAAGCAACCTCCTCAACAGCTTTTTCTTCTAGCCCAGGAAGGAAACCCACAAACCATCACTCAAACCTGAGAAAGCATATCTGAGAAACCTGTCATCAAATCAGTTTTCTCCACTAAGACAGTCATATCAGAGATCTTACATTTGAATTCTTTAACTTTTGCCAGCATATTTAGCTCCATGGCAGAGGGAACTGTAGGGTTATGAGGTTGCTACGCTACCTAGAAAACAAAAATTTTCTACCCCATAAACCAGGAACTAGTGCTAGTTATAGATCACGGGGTTACCACTAGACGCGCAGGTGCAGCGGAAGCGACTTGATGTAGTCGTGCGCTTCGCAGCAGTGCCGTGAAGTTGCGAGGTCGTCCGTCTCAACGTCTCTTACTTGCGGTTCGTCCTTGTGCTCCAGATGCAGCACCTCCGAGGAATCCCACACGTGCAAGGAAGAAGCGTCACACCTCTGGACTGTTAGGTCCGCGGGGAGTACTAGGCGCGAGCGTGGGGAGGGTGACGGCGGCTGCCAAAGGACGTGAGTATCTCGCCCCGCGCCCACCCCTTGCTTATATAGGCGTCCTAATAAGCTCCCATGTTGGAGGCCCATTAGCAACCCCAAACCTAGTCTAATTCGGGTCCAACCCAAATTAGGCTTCCAGCCCCTTAAGCGTGCGACCCTATGGGCTCACGCACACATAGACATGACCCAAGTACTCTTACTCGACCAATAGTTGATAGAGGCCTCTAGCAAGGCATGTCAACTCCTATGCAAACGCTATGATCATATCAGATGAACCACCACAATTCAATATACATGTTATTCCTTTGCCTCATGATATTTGGTTCAACTCGTGGGTTAACACTTAACCCAAGCACGGCCATGCATTTCATGATCTAATCATTTGAGTGATCCAGTGATATCTCTCTCATATGGAGAGTGACAAATTCCATCTTGATTGACTATGTCTCACAACATGTTTCCTGACAAACCCGAAAGCTACCTTTATAACTACCCAGTCACGGAGTAGCGTTTGGTAGTCCTAGGGTAGGTCGTTTCACATCTTGAGTACATACGACAATCTCAGGTGTAAGGACATAACGTACACGATGTGTATAGAGACAATCTCATGTCGGGTCTGTCCAGCACCATATCCTACATGTGCCCACATTATTAGTTTGACATCTCATGTCCATGACTTGTGCAACATAGTCATCAACTAATAATGTGTTGATCTAATATTCATGCACATTCTAGCACGAACTCTGATCAGGGACAACTTTATAATAACCATACAAGTAAATGAGTTTCACAAACAATTCACATAATTGTTTATCAATACAAGTTGTCTTTAATGGATATTCATTGAACTCATAACATGTCATGGATACAAGGAAATACAATCATCTCTATGATTACCTCTAGGGCATATTCCCAACAGTCTCCCACTTGCACTAGAGCTAATCTCGAAGATATCTAATACCCATAACTTTCACGTGCGCCTCATGCTTAGGCTGTGGAAGAGCCTTTGTCAAAGGATCTGCAACATTCAAATCCGTATGTATTTTGCACATCTTGATCTCATCTCGACCGACAAACTCTCGAATGAGATGTGTCGGTGTTTTGACCCGGGGGTCAAGACCACCAACGAGTAAATTTGTATATCGCGTGCTCCCTCTCTCAGACGTGATGCAAGATGGACACAAGGTTTATCCTGGTTCGGGCAAAGAAGGCCCTACGTCCAGCGAGGGGGATGACTTGTATTATCTCGCACCCAAAACGTGCTCGTACAGGGGGGTACAAGTTGTGTTACACGGGGTCGGCCACCCGAGGGGTTGATCGAGTGGCGGGGTGTGTGAAGTGTGGAGCGTCAGAGTCTGAACTGAGGTCCCGGAGGTTTCAGGCTCTGACCGTCCCAGAAAAAGAAGAAGATGAAGATCCTCCCCTCTTCTACCTCGGCGTCCCCTTTTATAGACCAAGGGGAAGTCCGAGGGTACAGGATCCTAACTGTGGCAGTATGTGTAGCGTATCTGCAGCACAGTGTTGGCAGAGAGACGTTGAGCACTGTGGCGGCATGGCCTTCCCATCCTTCTGGCGTTCCCGGTCGTGGCGGCAGTAGAAGTTGTCGCAGCACAGCGTCCGCAGGCGGGCACGAATCCCACGGCTGAAGTGGGACGGGGCGGATGGGACGGCCCCCATGCTGGAGTTGTTGGAGAGAGGGGTCGAGCCCCCCGGTCGAGGGGGGGGGGTCGAGCCCTGCGTGGCTCTGTCGCATTCCCGAAATCGTCGTCGAGGGTCGCACTGTTCACTTTCCGAGGGGTACTGCTGGAGTCCGTACTCGCGTAGTGGCGACAGTGGCGGCACAGTTGACAGGAATCGGGGACTTAACGGGGAGTTGGCGGATTTGACAGTGGACGCGGGCGCCCATGTCGTTAGGTGGGTTCACTTTAACCCATGCCGGGAGCGGTTGGGTTAATCGAGCCCCTCGTCCGAGGGTCGTCCGCTCGACCCCTGGTCGAGGTAGAGGTCGGAGCACCGACGGGGTCGGAGCAGAGACGGGGTCGAAGAGGTCGAGGTCGAGGTCGAGGTAGAGGTCGGGGTCGAGGTCGAGGTAGAGGTCGGGGCGTCGTTCGTCCGACCCCTCGTCCGTCCTTCGTTCATCGATGTAGGCGCCGGGGGGTCGTTCGCTCGCCCCCTCGGTCCGTCATTTTTCGTCGAGGTGGGCCGGGGGGGTCGTTCGCTCGCCCCCTCAGTCCGTCATTTTTCATCGAGGTGGGCCGGGGGGTCGTTCGCTCGCCCCCTCGGTCCGTCATTTTTCGTCGAGGTGGGCCGGCCCGTGACTCGTCGCCACAGCCGGTGTAGAGGGGCCTTCGAGTGATGGGCCACGCCTTACCGAGTAGTGGGCTGGTCCTTGCTTAAAAATGGTCGCTATCTTTAGCGTTAATTTATCGAAGGGTTTAGGGTACCCCTTACCTTCGTACCCGACAAGATGAAACTTCTGTAGTACATGTTTGTTCTTTTGGTGATTCCTAGGCTCCTTAGCATGCGCTATCGCCCCATTGTTGTCACAATGTAGATTCAATGGGCGAGACACATTTGGAACCACACCAAGCTCGATGAGAAACCTCCTCATCCAAACACCTTCCTTTGCAGCGGCAGAAGCTGCAATGTACTCGGCTTCTATTGTAGAATCAGTCACCGTCTCCTGCTTGGAACTTTTCCAACTTATAGCACCACCATTTATTGTGAACACAAAACCTGATTGAGATTGTGAATCATCCACATCAGTTTGGAAGCTGGCATCGGTGTAACCATTTACAACGAGCTCCTCCTCACCTCCATAGATTAGGAACACATCTTTAGTCCTTCTCAAGTACTTAAGGATGTTTTTAACAAGCGTCCAGTGACTCTCACCTGGATTAGCTTGGTACTTGCTCGCAACACTTAGAGCATATGAGACATCTGGGCGAGTACATATCATGGTGTACATAATGGAACCAACGGCCGAAGCATATGGAACCTTACTCATGCGCTTCTGCTCATCAGCTGTCGTAGGACACTGCTTCTCGCTAAAAACGCATACCATGTGACATACGCAAGAACCCTCTCTTGGATTGTTCCATGTTGAACCGTTTCAACACCTTGTCAATGTATGTCTCTTGGCTTAATCCTATAAGCCTCTTTGATCTATCTCTATAGATCTTAATGCCCAAAATGTATGTTGCTTCTCCTAAATCCTTCATAGAAAAACTATTATTCAGTGAAGTCTTTACGGATTGCAACATAGGAATGTCATTCCCAATCAATAGTATGTCATCCACATACAAGATTAGAAATACAACAACGCTCCCACTTTCCCTCTTGTAAACACAAGGTTCTTCTTCATTCTGACGAAAGCCAAACCCTTTGATCACTTCATCAAAACGAATATTCCAACTCCGAGATGCTTGCTTTAATCAATAAATGGATTTCTTTAGCTTGTATATTTTTCCAGCATTTTTAGGATCAACAAAGCCTTCGGGTTGTATCATATACACGTCCTCTTCTAAATTTCCATTTAGAAAGGTTGTTTTAACATCCATCTGCCAAATCTCATAATCGAAGTAAGCAGCAATTGCTAGAATGATCCGAATAGATTTAAGCATCGCTACCGGCGAGAATGTCTCGTCGTAGTCAACTCCTTGAACTTGCCGAAAACCCTTTACAACAAGTTGAGCTTTATAGACGTGAACGTTTCCATCCATATCTTTTTTCTTTTTATAGACCCATTTGCACTCTATATCAGGCGGGTCAACCAAGTTCCAAACTTGATTGTCTCCCATGGAATCTATCTCGGATCTCATGGCACTTTCCCATTCCTCGGAACTTGGGTCCATCATTGCTTCCACGTATGTCGCAGGTTCGTCATCGTCTAACAACAACACTTCCCCACGTGCCTCATGGATTCTTGCTGACCTTCGTGGTAGTGGTGGTGTTTCTCTTGCCACAGGTATCTCAACTTGTTATGCTACATTAGCATCACTCATAGAGTTATCCCCTATTGGCTCATCTTGAACTTCTTCAAGATACGCCTTTTGTCCACTCTTCTCTTTATTGAGAAACTCTTTCTCTAAGAAGACACCGTTCCGAGCAACAAACACTTTGCCCTCTGATCGGTTGTAGAAGTAATACCCTAAAGTTTCCTTTGGATATCCCACGAAAAAGCATTTGTCCGACTTGGGTGTTAGTTTATCTGACATAAGTCATTTGACATAAACTTCACAACCCCAAATCTTTAGAAAAGACAAACTGGGACTCTTACCAGTCCACATCTCATGTGGTGTCTTAACTATGGACTTAGATGGTACCCTATTCAAAGCGGCTGTTTCTAGAGCATATCCCCAAAACGAGAGTGGTAGGTCTGACTGGCTCATCATAGACCGAACCATGTCCAACAAAGTCCGATTACGTCGCTCGGATACGCCGTTTCTCTGAGGTGTTCCAGGTGGCGTAAGCTGTGGAACAATTCCACAACTCTTTAGATGATTGCTAAACTCATGGCTCAAATATTCGCCTCCACGATCAGATCGCAAGGCTTTAATTTTCTTGCCACGTTGATTATCTACTTCATTCTGAAATTCTTTGAACTTTTCAAATGTTTCAGACTTATGTTTCATTAAGTAGATATATCCATATCTACTAAAATCATCAGTGAAGGTTATGAAGTATTGAAATCCGCCTCTAGATGTCGTACTCATTGGTCCACATACATCAGCATGTACAAGTTCTAATAAGTCTGCCGCCCTCTCAGGAAAACCTGTGAAAGGCAACTTGGTCATCTTACCCAATAGGCAAGCCTCACATGTCTTGTATGATTCAAAATCAAACGAAGTTAGAAGCCCATTTGAATGGAGCCTCTTCATGCGATTCTCACTTATATGACCTAAACGACAATGCCACATATAAGTAGGACTTAACTCATTAAGCCGAGGCCTTTTAGCATTAATATTACAGATAGGTTCATCATCAAGATTTAAAATAAACAACCCATTCACAATGGATGCAAAAGCCACAAACATGTCATTCTTTGATATCACACAACCATTGTCTTTACTCGCAAATGAATAACCATCCTTCATCAAACATGAAGGTGACACAATGTTTTGACTTAAACTAGGAACAAAATAACAATTATTCAATTCCATGATAAATCCTGACGGGAGGTGAAGTTGCATCGTCCCAACGCTCAACGCAGCAACTCTTGCATTGTTGCCCACGTGGAAATCAACTTCTCCTCTTTTCACGCTTCTACTTCTTATCATTCCCTGCATCGTATTGCAAATATGAGCAACCGATCCGGTATCAAATACCCAAGAATTAATATAAGAATTAGAGAGAAAAATGTTTGTAACATAAACAACAAGTGTACAAGCAGCGGGAGTACCTTTACCACTGCCATCCTTCAAGGATTCCAAGTACAACTTGAAGTTCCTTTTCCAGTGACCTTTCCCATTACAATGAAAGCATTTAGCTTCAGCAGCTTGTCCAACAGCCTTGGGCACAGGAGGAGGGTTTGGCTTAGAGATCTAATCTTTAGCCATCGTCTTCTTCTTCTTCCAAGCCCTCTTCTTAAAGTTAGGCTTGTTTTGGACTTCCATCACATGACTACTGCCAGCACCTTTCTTGATATCAGCTTCTGTTGTTTTAAGCATGCCGCACAATTCATTCAAGCCCTTCTCCGCCCCATGCATATGGTAGTTCGAAATGAAGTTCCCATAGCTAGGCGGAAGAGACGCAAGTATGAAATCAGTGGCCAACTCTGAGCCCATTGGGAAGCCTAGCTTCTCCAATCTTTGAGTGTGACCAACCATCTTGATCACATGTGGGCCAACTGCTGCGCCTTCTGCAAGCTTGGTTTCGACAAAAGCCTTGGATACATTGAACCTTTCAGTCCTGGCTTGAGTCTGAAACATATCATAAGCACCACGATCATATCGCACGCTGCATGATTATTATCAAATTGCATCTGGAGATCTGGCTCCATGCAAGCGAGCATAAGGCAACCCACTTCAAGATCAGTATCACATGCTTTCTTGTAAGCGGTTTTCTTTGCAGCAAGTGCATTATCAGCAGGCTCATCTGGTAATGGGGTGTCTAGAACATCTTCCTTTTTCTTAGCCCTGAGAACAATTCTCAGGTTGCGGATCCAATCCGCATAGTTTGTTCCATTCAACTTATCTTTCTCAAGAATTGAACGCAAAGTAAATGGTTGATTACTGGGAGCCATCTACAACAAAAGTAATGCAAAATACTAAGACAATGTATCCAAGACAGAGTAAATCATATTAAACTTTTAATAGAATATACTCCCACTAAAATCAATATCCCTCTATTGAAACTTAGTGATTCAAGACCCGCAACTAACAAGTCTACTAGTGAGCTTTAGCATCACCACTAGGAGACATGGTAGATCGGTAAGCAACTCCTTGCTAATCATATCACATATGACTCTTGTTGTTGGGTGACATCTCTATGCTTGTGTTACCAACAACTAATGCTCCAAGGTCTCTAACCGTTAGGATAACCTTGTTCAAGTAACCAAACCTTCTGCTTTTAAGTGTCTGACACAAACCTGTCTAGTCAAGGAAAACCAATGGTACCCTAATTTCATAGACCCGCCACCGATCGTACGAGACACGTGACAGTGCAAGGTTTGGGGAAGCATCATGACTTAAACATTGTTGAGGGATCGTTCTACTTCACTACCGCATATGTAGACAAAAACATTATCGCACGTGAAAGTAGAACATCGTAAGAACGACATAAACACAGATTTGACTTGGTATAGCCCATTATTCCTTTGGAGATCTCCATCTCTATCAATCTGTTCATCATGGTGATCGCCATATCCATGATAGAAGTATGCCATCCTCCGTGATGAGTCCACCAAGACTATCTATCACTACCGTAACATAGTGAAGTAAAATTACATAGTCATAGGATCATCATAGATTGGCACGCATGCCATTACATATGAATGGACAATATCTGTGGCTCCAACCATATTGTCTTAATCATGACGTGCAAGCCATGAATTAATTACATACATGCATCACATAAACATAAGGGCTATACCAATTATGAATACCTGCAAAACAGAGTTAACCGATTCCAACGTCTAAACTTAAAACGCCGAAAACTCAATTTTGCAAGTTGTTGTTCGCAAATCTAATTTTTGCCAAAACTGCCAAAGGCTGTCGTTGACGAATGCGAAATTTTCTGGCGCACGATTTTCGTTTAAGGTTTTTCTCGTTCAGAGGTCATATGCAAAAGTTATGACTGTTTTACTGAACAACACTTTTCTGCAAAATTCCCCTCCGACGGCGGATCCAATCCGTCGCCGCCACGCATCGTATGCGCCTGGAACTTGACCTAAGTTCGATTCGACCAATCTTATTGATCTCCAACTCACCATAATTGGGTTTACATGTATCACTTAACTCGGATGGCGGAATTCCGACCGGTACGAGTAGATCGTTACAATACCAACGTGGCAAGACCAGGAACCATGATCAGAGATTGATCTTAAACCGCGCATATCACCATATGCTCGTACCCGAATGTATAACGAGGCAACTAACGGCTCTGATACCACTATAGGGTTATGAGGTTGCTACGCTAGCCAGAAAACAATTTTTTTCTACCCCATAAACCAGGAACTAGTGCTAGTTATAGATCACGGGGTTACCACTAGACGCGCAGGTGCAGCGGAAGCGACTTGATGTAGTCGTGCGCTTTGCAGCAGTGCCGTGCAGTTGCAAGGTCGTCCGTCTCAACGTCTCTTACTCGCGGTTCGTCCTTGTGCTCCAGATGCAGCACCTCCGAGGAATCCCACACGTGCAGGGAAGAAGTGTCACGCCTCTGGACTGCTAGGTCTGCGAGGAGTACTAGGCGCGAGCGTGGGGAGGGCGACGGTGGCTGCCAAAGGACATGAGTATCTCGCCCCGCGCCCACGCCTTGCTTATATAGGCATCCTAATGAGCTCCCACGTTGGAGGCCCATTAGCAACCCTAAACCTAGTCTAATTCGGGTAACCCGAATTAGGCTTCCAGCCCCTTAAGCGTGCGACCCTATGGGCTCATGCACACATAGACATGGCCCAAGTACTCTTACTCGACCAATAGTTGATAGCGGCCTCTAGCAAGGCGTGTCAACTCCTATGCATACGCTATGATCATATCAGACGAACCACCACAATTCAATATACATGTTATTCCTTTGCCTCATGATATTTGGTTCAACTCGTGGGTTAACACTTAACCCAAGCACGGCCATGCATTTCATGATCTAATCATTTGAGTGATCCAGTGATATCTCTCTCATATGGAGAGTGGCAAATTCCATCTTGATTGACTATGTCTCACAGCATGTTTCCTGATAAACCCGAAAGCTACCTTTATAACTACCCAGTCACGGAGTAGCATTTGGTAGTCCTAGGGTAGGTCGTTTCACATCTTGAGTACATATGACAATCTCGGGTCTAAGGACATAACGTACACGATGTGTATAGAGACAATCTCATGTCGGGTCTGTCCAGCACCATATCCTACATGTGCCCACATTATTAGTTTGACATCTCATGTCCATGACTTGTGCAACATAGTCATCAACTAATAATGTGTTGATCTAATATTCATGCACATTCTAGCACGAACTTCAATTAGGGACAACTTTAGAATAACCATACAAGTAAATGAGTTTCACAAACAATTCACATAATTGTTTATCGATACAAGTTGTCTTTAATGGATATTCATTGAACTCATAACATGTCATGGATGCAAGGAAATACAATCATCTCTATGATTACCTCTAGGGCATATTCCCAACAGAAACCACAAACATGTATTCATTGGCCACCACCTTCTTCACTTGCCAATCCCAAGTAGAGCTAATGATGTATTGCAGCTTTGTGGTAACTTTTACAACTGAACCTTTACCTTCAAGGATTGTCATAACCGCAGTAAGAGGACTCTTGACAAGATCTGCTTCCTCTACTGGCACATGGAGGCTGTAAAACAATTGACCAGGGATCCCATAAGCACACAACTTCAAACCTTCATCTCTCTGTATGGGAAATTGGGAGCCATATGACCCTTCTCCTTGCAACTATAACACAAAGAAGGATTAGTGCATTGAGATCTATGATGCCCTTCCCCTCCACATTTGAAACATTTTACTGATGGATCTATGCCATTCCATTCTCTACCCTCTCTGTACTCTTGATTACGCGTTAGCCTATTACTTAGGTCATCTTCTCTGTACCTATATCCTTCATCTTCATCCCCCCTCGGCCCCTCCTCTTATACCCTCTTGTGCTGTTAGAAATTTCTCTACTAGAAAATCCATGCCCCTCCCATCTCTATCCTCATTCTAGCGTGGATTGGAGTTTCTGTTCCACTCATCCTCTCTACAAACAACATATTGGCCTCTCCATTCTTCCCGGTTCCCAGTACCCTTCTGATTCCTCATGGGTCGACCAAAATTACCTCTACGATCCATCTCCACGACCTCAACGAAGGATCGGGAGTTAATAAGATTTACCTTGGCCGGGGATATCCTTCCTGCCAAAGCACCAAACCTCCTGATCTCCGCACAGGTGGCAGGGTGACCCGCCTCGCTCCCCTCTAGAACTCTAGCCTTGGGAATCCACAGCCATCGGGTAGGTTGGGTTGGCAGCGAGGGGGGGGGAGTAAGAATGGCCAAACAGATCAAAGATAGAAAGACCCCATGTCTTAGCATACCTCTCTAGCCCAAAACCAATTGGCCCACATGGCCCAAAAACTGATGGCCCACCCGAACCTCCACCTTCCTCCCACGCGCCCGACCTCAGAATCCTGCTAATGATGAACTCTAGAGCATCAACTGCTTCCTCTAGATCTCCAACCTCTGCAACAAACGAGTCTGGAGCCTTGAACAAAGAGCGCATGATTTCTCCCTCCTATTTTTTTCCTAAGAACCTCTCGATCCCAAGCAGACAACCTCTTCCTGGCATTGGGTCTGCTATTCCCTACCTCAAATCACCGATCAGGGTAGAACGTGATTGATTGCCACTAGGGAAAGCCAGAGTGAAACACCTACGATCCATGGAGAGAGGGGCCAGCCCGTTGTGGGGAAACAGTCAAACCTACACCGAGGGATGAACTCTCGTCGTCCCCAGAAAAGCTTGTCGCACCACGACGCAGGAGGCTTCCAGGGATGCGGCCCCCGACAGATCCCTCTCTGAGGCACTTGGGAGGACAACGTCGTCTACTGCCGCCTCCATCAACCGCCGCCTCCGGCCTCCGGGAACGTTGAAACTGCCGGGGGGATCGCCTCTCTCTCTATTGCCTCTCTCTATCACCTCTCTCCCCCTGTTTTCCATCTGCCTCGATCATTTCCCACCTCACGGATCACAATGTCCCAGGATCTGCATGGTTAGATCCCATTGATCCATGAGACTAAACGGATAGGCGGATAGCTGAGAGAAGCTGTGGGGGAGCTGAATGAATAAGGAACCGCCAACGCCGTAGAATCGCTCACACGTGGGAAAGAGAAGGAGACAAGGCGGATGATTGAGGATCTCAATGATACTTCCAGGTGATCGCTGCAGTACCTATGCCCTCCAATTGAATAACATTTTGGAAGCTCCATTTTCAGATGCTAAACAACTCCTTCATGGCCATTTGTCTTCCCTTCCATATAGTGTCATAGTGTGCTCATCTTGTAGAAGTTTTTGCATGCTTTTGGTGCCTATGGTGAAATCCTTCCTAAGGTGATGACTGGCCTTTGAAGCCACCTAGGTACTTGATGGAGTGGTGGTCCTCCTCCTTGCCCTATAAGTACATGTATGATCAGCAATAGAAGTTGTAACATGTAACAAGCCAATAGCCAAAACATTAGATATTTACCAAAAAAAACATTCAATTAATTAGCAAATAGTTATACACCTTCACGGTCAAGGTCGACCCATTAGGTTGTGTTCGTCCATTAATATGCCATGGGAAATCATTATCTTTGCAATAAGCAATGTACCTCTTCTTATCTATTTTGACTAAGCGAAATTCAAACTCCTTATTTAATGCAAATTGCTTCATGGCCAATCTGAACTCCTTCATGTTTGGATACACGGTGCCAATATCCATACAAGGTTTGTTAGGATCATAAGCATATAGTCCTTCCCTTGGTAATATGACCATCAATAGGAATTGCAGCACCAGTTGTGTCAATATCAATGCTAACAGTTCTATTTTTAGTTGTGTTGTCCCTCTCAGCAGCAGCCTGAGCCTCAGCTTGACTAGGCTTATCATGCTAATCATCGTCAGTTCTCAAACCTAACATATAGAACAACTAATCCTCATCAATTACATCTAGCATGCCCTCACCCTCTTCATCAAGAGTATCAGCAATGTGCAGTCTGTCCCAATCAACAACTCCATAACACTCTACGACCTGTGAACCGCCAAGGACATCACATGCTTCCTCTTCTATAGCATGTTCTACAGGTTTATCATTGCTACTAACATCTCCAATTTCATCTACTGCATCTACACTAACCTTAGGCTCCGGATCGAGCCTGGAGATATTGGAAAAATTATACTATGTTAGAAACCTATTTGGCGAGGTCACTGTATTGGTTTCCCACACTGAGTCAGAGGAATATAAACACCAAAGAAAAAGGAATCATACCAAATGAAGTCACTCCATCTGCAATCCATGGGGAAGTCACTGCATTGGCGTTCGGAGAAGCAGGAGCAGCCGGAAGAGGAGAGGGAGCACGGGGAGGGAAGGCACCATGGGGGGGCAGATGACTAGAGGGGCGAACTCGCATTGGGGGGGGTGCTGGCCGTGTGTGGCACTCGCCGTGGGGGCAGCAGCACCGCGTTCGCTTGATCCGTTCTATAGGCCCCGTTCCGTCCAGATAGAAGCTCATGAAAGAAAAAGAGAAGGGACAGGGGCACAAGAGGAATTGAAGGGTTCTAAACTCACCAGATCAATCTAGCGGTTGTCACGTTTCATAATGGCAGGATGGCGAAGCCCCAAAGTTAACTTCTCATAATGGTCTATATCCAAAAAGCTTGATCTGGTCTGAGAGGGATTGCGGGCCGCAGGGCATGCAGCCGAGGGCGTGGTGTGCTACGCGTTTGAAGCTCCTGAAGGAATCATGGTCGCACATTTGGTTTGAAGCATGTTAGGGATGTTTTTAGCTCTTGATTTCAATGAAGATAAATTTCTACGTGTATTTTTGGTGCACAATGGTTGGAGCCTCTCAGAAAGGTATGTTTTCTTACTAATACCTAGTATAATTTTGATTGGTCCATTATAGTATAATAGACATATGCTGCAACCACTGCAATTGGCGTGCCATGCGCTTATGCTTGTGTTGATATGCAAGTGCCGCTGCCGTCAGCCCGTGCAACAGGTCAACAGTTGAGAGTCAATAACATATTTGTTACATAATCTACATTCATCACTAGTGAACCATAGCCCATGCATTTTTTTTATTTTAATCTACTTTCATCACTTTGCACAATATGGCGGACCTAGGATTTTACTACAAGGTATGTGATTATTTTTTCTTATGCAATTCAGTAAAACCATATTCTAATTTAATAAAACCAAATACATTTAATAACATTATAATCCTTAAATTCAAAGATTAAGTTAGAAATGATGACAAATCTTAATCTAAATTGTTCAAAGTGAAACACAAATAGTTCAAAAACTAGTCATAGAAGAGACTTATAATATTACTTATTTACCCACCATTTTTTGAAATACATGAATATCTTGATTATATCATCTTCATCAATTTGGAAGAAAATAACCCACTCAATATATATGACTAGACAATCATCCAAAATGCTGTCACCTAGCTTATTTCTGGACTTTGTTTTCACTATAACCAATGCAAAAAATACCTTTCAACACTTGTAGTTGCCATTGGTAAAATCAATATCAATTTGAGAAGCAAGTAAACTATATCATACACTTTGTATCTCTTTGTTTTAACAAGCTTAACTGAGAGGAGCAACAATATTTTCTAGACCTTTCAAGGTATCATCTCATTGCTTGTCATCAATATGATTATCAAGTTGCAATTCAAGTTTTAGCAAATCATCATTGGAGAAATACTTGGAATAAAAATCAGCCAATCTACGTACCTTATGTGCATTAAAAGGACTAAAGACTGACATACAAGAGAGTAGCTCCATATTGATATCATCAAACCAATTGTCAAGCTCTTGACTAATTTGGTTAATGACACCGATGTATACTTCTCTTCTAAAATAATCATCATTTATTTGGTTTCGGGCATAGACATACCTTGCTGATTTTCTATAAGGCACATAAGCACCATCCATAGCAGGAACTTCAATAACATGGTCAATGCAAAAGGATCTAAACCTCTCAAGAAAATTATCCCAATCATTAGACCTCAATTGCTCAGTTCTTCTCTTTGCCACATTAACAAGTGAGATTGCATTAAGAATATCTAGATCCCTTCTTTGCAAACACTCAAATAACTCATTTGTATATCCAAAAATAACATACATTAAGTGCACAAAGAAAATGAACTCAATGGTTTCAAATGCTCCAGGCACAAAATGTATCTTTGTCCAATCATCCTTATGTGAAATATCATCACCAAGATCAATGAGCACATCATGGCTTGAGGGATACATAGTGATGATGCTACATATAGTCTTGTAATGAGAGCCCCACCAAGTCTCACCTGGCCTAGGCAAACCCATCTCTTGATATGATCCACTGCCCAATTCAAGCTCACCACACACTAGTGCTTTCTTGACATTCCAAAGTCTAGCATTTCAAAGCATACCATGATGCTTGCAGGAAAGCCCAACAATATCCAACAAGATAGATACTTGATAAAAAAAGTCTTATAATTGGTATTTGTCTTGGAAGAAACAAAATGAACTAGTTGGAGTTGATGTACAAAACAATGAATATAATAGGCAGAAGTTGATTCTTTCATGATTAATGTTTTCGGCGCTTTAATATAATACACATAAGGTGTTCAATAATGATCACTTCCATGTACTGTCATTTTCATATTTGGTACTTGAATACCAGTGCTATTTTGGTATGAAATTAGGAATGGTTATGAAATAGAAATTTCATATTCTTTTTAGATTTATTGTAAATCTATTCCAATCGAATATCAAGTAATCAAATCCTTCAATTCATTGTTTTCGTGATCCCCTCTTTATCTTTGGATTCTTATCTAATGATCGAGGATGTAATCATAAGCGTGAGGAGTAAAAATCCAAAAAATTGAATTTTTTTCTTATAAATTAAAATTAGACTAATAGTTAGCCCACGCTGTAAATCCGTTATCCTCATTTAAGTAGCCATTTTTTGTTCGTGCCCATCTGTTTTAGGAAATTTTGATATTTAAGACTCAATACACGTGCCTCTCTATATTTTATATTCAAATCGCACATCTTTCAAAATTTAACCCTAGACATGCAAATTCTTTTGATCCTTGGGATTTCTCTTCTTTTTCTATTTTCCATATTCTTTTTTTTCCCAGTCATGACTTTTCTCGTGACTCCCGCCGTGTCGGACGCCACCGCTCACGTAGGCAAGGATGCTTCCTGCCGCCAAATGCCACCCCATTGGATACCACATCCTAACCAGGCAAGAACGCCGCTGGCCGTAGGAAGCAAAATGTCTGGAAAGTCCATTCTTTGATGGTGCGGTGTTGGATGCTCTGGTCGGCTCTATGGACATAGAGAAGTCAAAGTACATGGCCTCTTGAGGTACAACAAGAGGTCGTCGACGACGGAGAGGACTGGCCGCTTTGGCTTTGTCGGCCATGGTGAAGCTCAGGAACACCTCTAGGTGGTGATGGAGACCAGTGAGCCGAGGTCCAAGCCGAAGTTGTTGTCATTGGGTAGGCGAACTCTAGGTTGGCTATCGTGTTGAACTCGACGATGATGACCATGGTGGTGGATGCAGATCCATTGTTGGTTGTGACAAAGTCAAAGAGACCAAGGTAGCCACCAGTTGGCCCGTGTAGAGGAGTCAACTAGGGTCAAGCGGAAGGTGGCATCTTCGCCTGAGTTGGTGGTGGTGCTCAACTGGGGAGTCCTCGCGAGAAAACTCTTGACTCGACAAAAGAATATAGAAAATGAGAGAAAAATAAGAAAAATTCATCGGATCAAAATAATCCGCATAGGGTTAAATTTTTTGAATTGGGTTTCAAAATATAGAGAGACACTTGTATTGAGGGTTAAATATCGAATAAAATTTTGGTCCCATATTTCTTTGATTTTGTATGTCTGGATATCGTAATCCCATTTTTCGTACCATGATATTCCGATTCTAGCCCCGATCGTACCATGATATTCCGATTCTAGCCCCGATTTCGATGAACAAATGTAGAAATAGAAACGGAAAATTTTCATTCCTAATAAAAAGTATGTGTTACAAATCAAATTCACATGAATAACAGTACTAATTAGAACAAGCTAATTATTTGGTAATCCATTGGCTACGCATATGGATTATCCTCCAAAATCCCTTCACATAAGCTTTGGTGTTGAAGGCACCATACCAATTCATGGCATGCGGTTACAGTATTTTGCCCTAAGCACATATAGATGACGATTTAGTTTTAGAATTGATTATCATTGGAGTGTCAGACTTCTTTCTTAATTTTAGGCTTTATGTTTAGGCAGAAGCCGAAAGCGAATTCACTTTTATTATAGAAATAATTCAGTATAAAAATTATGAATTAATAAATTCTTCCTTTATCATAAAAATTAGAACAAGTTATCACTGACCCAAAGGTTATGTTAGTTTCTTTGGAAGAAAAAGAGATCATGTTCTTGCTATGGCGTACATGTAAAAGTAGGGATAAATGAATAACATTATTTAAGTTTTCCTCGACCGAACTGTCTAGTGATTAACTTATTATTTAAATAGAACTGGTATCCCCTCTTTTGTTCAGATTAAAGTCTTAGCTAGAACTTCGTTAGAAGTCCATGTGCCTCCTTACCCATGCGTGTTAGATCTTCTCAATATGTTTTCATTAAAAAATGAAGATTCAGATAATTAACATGATGATATCCAACCCCTCCACGTACCGTGCATACAATGGTGCAGTCTTGCAGCACTTGATGGCGAAATCTTACTTTCTTTGATGGCAAACAAATACACAGAAATTCAAGATAAAGTTGGGCAGCCAAGGACAGAGACATGCAAAGCAGTGATTGCAGACCGAGACAGAAAGAAGTGCCTATTGTATAAAATTATGTAGCCCCTGATCCTATGATTGAAAGATTTATACTACTGGTTGCTCTCCGTCTTCCTCTTCCTTTTAGAAAAGCAAGTAGAACTCTCATTGCTATCTATGGAGCTAGGGCATCACTGGTCAATTCCTCACCATGCTGCTCCCCGTTATTTTAATCCAGGATGTGATGGAGAACAGTGTTTCATAAATAATTTTCCAAGCAAAACCAAGAGAACAGTGCATTTGGAGAAACAATTGTTTGGAAGTGTGCAATATCCTCCTCCCTTGTTGCTATGGACCAGTCCAAAGGAGGCTAAGGGAACATGGAGGCTGGTAGTTCAGTGTGGGTTGTGCAGAATCGATCAGCCATAGCATGCATGTGGAGTGTTGCTACTCACATGACAACTATGATACCATTTGGAGCATAGTGCCAAGTTTGTCTCTTTGCATATGGTTTTACACAAAGGGAAAAAGTAAAGACAAGCTTAATTCAAGCACTACAAATTTATAGTGGACCTTGTGGTCCTGTAAGATGTGAGATGTGGGTTGTGCATCAACCACTTGCACAGTATTGAAAGTGTGATATTATGAATCGCATGAGCATAAATAATACGGTGACCATGAGTAGTGTAGAAGGTACATGTTGAGAGTAGTGCATCCATCACGCGGCATTTGCACAAATTGCTTGTGGGAAACAACTATGTGATGGTTCAATGCTAACTACCCATCAATCACTCCATATGCGCGTAAGGATTGGCATCCCTTGGCAAGGAGAATCTTAGATGACATTGTTGATATTCTTCAATAGTTTCAATTACATTTGGACCATCGGGATTTTGTAGCACACCATTAATATCAAGAACTCTTGAGCCATTATCATGCATGTTGTACGATCCTATAACAATCGTCGAATAATTCTCGATATCTTAGATCATTCAAGTTGTCACCGGTGCACTATCGCTCGTCAATTTAATAGTCTTTTCCATGTGACTAAATATATAGGCACAACATATCTTCTGGGATTCATTTATTGTTGGCTTATTATTGAGATAAAACAATTGTATGGATGAGGTGTCCTTTCTCTTTTGCAAGGAAAATGTTGTTGGAAGATCAGTTGTAATGCACACATAGAGGTTTATCTCATATGGTATTCAAAGATATCTTGGAGCAACAACAGAGCATGCACGTGCTGCACATTGGGTGGATCTATAGCTAGCAAAGTCCAGGACAACTTCAAAAGGATACACACTCCACATATCCAGAGACTACACACACACTTTGTACTTTTTCCCTGTACTCCAGGACGTGTGAACCATCCTTTGCTGCCGCCACATCTTGAGACGTGATTGCCCATGTGATGGATGCAACTAGTGTAACTCGTTTTCTCACATTTCCCATGCTAGGCTAAACTCCTCATGCCATATATTCAATTTTGGCTGTCCTTAGAAGATCCTTAAGGCCCTATTTCAACGCTTGAGTTTTTGCACAATCATACTAGAAGGAATTGAGCTTCTAGATGTTTTCAAAAAATATCTCCCATATTCCAAAGATGCCATAAACTTGTTTTTTTAGCACTGAGTTCCTTGGGTAACCATACACTTTCTTTGAGTATGGCCCCTCTCCGCTGCATCAGGCCCACATTCTGTCAGAGGTATGCATGGCCCAACGGTCATTTGGGTGGACAGTACCTGACAATACAGGCGGCAAAGCCTGCTTCACCTTTGAATGCTGCGTCTCCATTCAAACTGAACCATGCACGGTTGTGACTGTAGCAAAGGTGCCCGGCTACAGGTGTAAGACAGGCCATTGGAAGTACTATATTTTTTGTAGTGTAGCTCACGAAGAAAAACATCTGCCATGTGTGCCATGCATGCAAACGTCCTTGAATCTCAGTCATCTGAAAATTCCAAGTTGTGCTTGGCATTCGGAGGCATCTCTTACTGCAGTCGTTGATGTTCAACTCCCTCTGACACCGAATAAACACTCTCTCGATCTAATCATAAATAATTGATGTTTCAAGGTTATATCAAGCAGTGTAGAACATAAGTATATATAATAATGTACAGACCCATTAATTAAGACATTCCTTTCTTAAGATGTTTCTGTACGTCCTTCTATCTAAAAGAGTGTCATTCTAGTTACGAATCATAGCTAAAATGACACTCCTTTTATCAACAACATTTGTCTAGAGTTTTTTCTTTTTTTACAGCGGATGATATATATACTTCGTCCATCCACAAAACAATGTAATTATAGATTTCTGCTAGTCAGATTAGCTTAGCTTAGATCAAGACCTTATTTAGATACCTTATTTAGCTTAACTTTACAAGATTCCTCGCCGCATCGAATCTCTGGACACATGTATAAAGCATTAAATATATGTTAAAATTTAACTAAGTGCACAATTTATCTGAGAGACGAATCTTTTAAGCTTAATTACTCCATGGTTGAACAATAATTGCCAAATACAAACTAAAATGCTACAATGTTGTTTTTTTAAAAGTTTTTACATCTAAACAAGGCCCAAGTTTATAGTGAATATTATCTTCAACCAATAATCGTATTTGTTTTCTATTATAAATGTTAGTACTTTTCATATAACTTTGGTTAAAATTATTTGACTTTCTGCATTTTTTGAACGGAGTGACTACATTAAGAATCGACGGTTTGACTATTTAAACTGTGAGAAAGTGGTGACGTAAAGCTGAGCAGATAATTAGCACAGCTGAAGGAGAATAAATATCAGAGTACGTATGTAACAACGTAAGCTGGTCGTTGAAGAACATTTGACTTGTGATCATAGCTAGCAAGAATTTGTAGGTGTACGGTAACGTTTATATCATTATTGCGTACTGTCGTTACTACCCAAGTTTTTCCACTATATATAACTATACGACAAGTGTATGTTCATGTCATTTTGTATAGTTGTCGTCTTTATTAAAATCCACACCATGCAACTACCACCGATACAAAGCATAGTATAAAAGAAACTTGACTTTTATACGCCGTATATACATTAATAGTTGCTCACTATACATACACCAAAATATCTTTATCATCTCTTCCTCTGTATTATTCACCGCGTCAAAAAATAAGTGCCATTCTCAAGTATCGTTAGATTAATTTATTAATACATTTTCATAATAAATTATTTGGAGATAAATATATCGTTAATATTTTCTATAAATCTAACACGAAACCCAAAAACGACATTTATTTTGGAATAGAGTCATTATGTAATGACTTAAAGACCGATCCAACCTACTCTGTGTATACTCTGTATTGGCTATTGTGCTCATGCCTGATAACTCTTTATTAGAGTACCCTTAACAATAGAGCCAATTTGTTAGCTCATATAAGCTTTAATAGAAATAACTTAACATGCTAGTATAGAAAAAACATGTAAACATAGACAAATTAAATAAATCAAAGGAAAGTGTATGAGCTTAGCATATATAAGAGCTAGCTTATGATCCTCTTGTTATCGAATAAAATATTCTATAAAGTAGCTCAAACAACACTGTTAGAGCTTCCACTACTGCAAGGATTGACCTTCTAGAAGAACATTTGGGGACAAAAATGGCATGCATAATTTTATTTGGGACAATTAGTACGGTTATTTGCACACAATAAATCTAGTAATTAGTCCGGATGTAACAACTCGACGAAACTATATATGCTTATACATGAAACAATAATAATCTCACAAAATTACACGACATTACTGCACACTAGCTAGCTAGCTGCTGCACTGATGATGATCTACTGATCAGTGGCATGCATGTGTGCCTGCAGTGTAGCATGCATGCCCACTTTTTACATCAGACAAACAAAGCCGGCAGAAACACTCACTAATCAAGATCAACTTTTTGACCTTTCAGATTACACAGGCACATTGGGAATTTGGGATACTGAAACAATTCAAGCCACCACGTGTCATTGTTGTCAAGCGTCCAAGCAAGCAAGGATCCAACCAATAAAGTTTAGAGGAGGGTCCTCTCCGAAATTATTGGGCACTTAAGCTAGCACTAATGGCAGCTACATGCAGAAGGGCTCATGTGAAACGAAGGAAGCGCGTGTGCCACCGGCGGCGGCGGAGGCGGAGGCCCACCGCTGCAGTTGCTCTCGGGAGACGACGACCCCGCCGAGGCAGACGAGAAGGAGTTGTTAGACACGTCAGCCTTGAGAGGGCTGTGTCGCCCGGGGTTGAACGGCGGGATGTCGGCCGGCGCAGACGGCGGCGGGTGCCGCCACCGTGGGAGCGGCCCGGCGAGGAGGAGCGTCTGAAGGAGCGGCCCGGCTGACACCACGGCCTCCACCAGGCGGCCCTTCTCTGGCAGCCGACGCGCCAGCGCCATTTCCAGCTCCGTGTCGTCGTCGGCCGGCGCGCTCTCGTTGTCGTTCATGATGACCGCCGCGGCAGCAGTGCTAGCAGCGTGGAGGCTTGGAGCATGAGGCGGCGGCGCCACCACCGCCTGGGCCTGGTGGTGGAGGAGTAGGAGGAGGGAGTGGCAGTGCCGCCGGAGCTCGTCGCGCTCGGCGGCCGCGGACGACACGAGCGCCACGAGCCGCGCGGCCTCGGACTCCATGCGCCGGAGCTCCGCCTGGTGCGCGGCGCGCGACGCGTGGAGCTCGGTCAGTGCGCGGACCAGCGCCCGCCGGAGCTCCGGCGCTGTCGTCAAGTCCAGCTGCTGCTGGTGGTCACCGCTGCTGCTGGTGTCGTCGAATGGAGCGCTGGGCTGCTGCTGCTGGTAGCCCCATGCGTAGACTGCGGCGGTGCCAGCCGCTGGGAGTGGGGACTGCAGCAAAGAGTGGCTGCTGCTGCTGCCATGCTCTTCCATATCCCAACTCGGCAACTCCCAAGACGTACGCGTTTAATTTGAGGGAGGCTTATATATTGGGTTCTGTCTTCAGAAGAGATAGGAGGACATGAATGTTCTGGCAGATTGCATTGTGGGACGATGACAATAATAATGTGAGGTAGAAGATAGAAGACTAGAAGACTCTTCTGCTGCTGGATGGTCTCTGCTGGTGTGTGATCTTGGTGTCGTGATGGTGGTAGGGTATATATAGGAGATCCTTTTCTGGGTTTCTCATTGTTCTCTTTAACTCTCTTGGTGGAGCATTTTTTATTTTTTGAGATGGAAAAAGTTGTGGGGCCGGTATGTTGGCATTCCATTTTTTTTTTTTTGCTGTTATCACTTCGATTGGCCTCTGCACATGCATGTTTGGCATGAGGTGTTTATGTTCCCTATCTTCTTTTTGTACCACGCCCATGCTGGAAATTTCACATCTTTTCCAATAGTAAATAAATAGGGATACACACATGAGAGAGCATGTATCATTATGGCTGACTTGGCTAATATTTATATCAATAACAAGAAATGGTTATGCGTTGTGTTAAAAAGGTAAAACAAAATTATCACAATAGGAACACCCAAATCAGAGCCATACTTCTGATTTAAGTGCTCTCCCCTACTTTTGGTGGCGTCCTATATTCTATCTGCTCCAGCAGAGGCCCCTAAACCCGAGCCCGCAAAAGTATGAAATCAATTACTTACAAATGGGCCCATATGTCATTGAGCGCCTTGGTTCCCCTGCTTCTCTGGTTTCAAGTGCGTGCGTGCTTGGCGCTAGGCAGGGCAGGGGGGGATGGGCAGGTGTTGTGGCTCATTGTGATGTTGGAAGACCAGCTCGCCACGGTGGAGCGCCATCCCAAGCTTCATGGCTCGCTGTGGTGGTGGTGGATGAGGATACAATGATGGTTGTGTGGCTATCGAAGAGGAGTCCGCGTGGTCGATGAGATTCGAACGATGGATATGAAGCCCATGAAGAAGTTAGAGGCGACCACGGCTGCAAGCAGATCTTGACGCCAAAGAAGTCAGAGTAGATGCAGGATGAGGCGGAGGAGAAGGATGAGCTCGAGTTCACCGAGGCAGGCGTCGGTGTCGATTCTTGCGGTCGTGCAAAGAAGGGGAGCAGGTGATTGAAGGGACCGAGCAGGGGCAAATAGCCACTTGGGGAGGTCAGAGGTGGATGCAGCGAGGGCGAGTGGGCGACATGCAGTTCCGTGCAAACGTGAGAGAGAAAACAAATGCAACAATATGATGGGAGCATGAAACAGAGCCCCCCACCCGCCCCCCCCCCCCCCCCCAAAAAAATGGGGTTCCTAGGAAGGATTTAGCTGCCCACCCAAATCTAGATCTCTAGTAGAGACTCCCAGGTAGATACACACCATTAAATAAAAAATTATGTCAAGTATAACGGAATAAAGGAAGTTTGTGAAACCATATCATCCTTGTTGCTGAAAACATTCATTTCTTTGGTGCCATTTATAGAATAGAAATAGTCAACAATTGTTGCTAACTAAACATTGATCAGGAGACCCGCAACAAAGTCTAGGGATACATATTCTACTGTATTGAAGTTGGTGATGAAAATTACAGTTAAATAATTGCATCTCAATATCTAAAATTATGTTTGTTTGCCAATGGAGGAATATACCTTAGGGTATAAGGAGAACCAAGGCATAAGGAGAACCATGAGGGCATGTTTGGTTGCTTTCTCTGGCAAGGTTTGTTGATCAAACCACAACCAGGCCCTCAATTTTTAGTGTGTAACGGTCAGGATTCACTATCAAAATAGTGGAGTTCTTCTAATATTTTTAATGTTTTTAAGTAATAGTAAAATACTGCCACTAGTCATAGCATATAAGAATTTTCACTACAAGACATTTAGTAGGAAAAAGTTATACTAAATTTTTAAATATTAAAATACGTGGAGAACTCCATTTCACTAAAGGGGATGTTTGGGTCTTTTCATTTGTAGGAATTGAATTCTACTTTAATAGTTAAGCTATTTAACTTGGAATTTGACATTCCACCACTTTCTAAAGTTCACATATATATAAGCATATCCCAAATTCATAGGGTGAAAGATGGAAATTGATTCCATACATCACCAATCCATATTTCTACTTTGCAATTTATAACACTTCAAACTTACTCTCATATGATAGAAATACAACAAATAAGTGTGTCTCTCATATACTAAACAATAATATGCAAATATAATCCATATATGATCATTTTAGCTTAATTAATATGTGTCAAAATTATAATTATTAAAATGGATTTAAGTTCAACGATCCAAAAGGGCTCAAGAGAAATAAAAAAAATTGGTTGTGATTTGCTAATTCTTGTCATGTATTTGCCTGCTAGGACTCAATCCAAGTAAGCCCTCATTGTGTGGTTTGTACATGGCTACTAATTTACACTAGATATGTTCTATATAAAAGTTAGGAAGGACATTATATGTATATTAGTCACATTGTATTTTCCTATGTAGTTTCGGGCTTTCAGCAAATGTAGTAAGCAATACCAACATGTTTTAGAATATGCTGTATAGCTGGGTTCTATTTTGGCTACATCATAAACCTTATGTTACTGGCATACATAAGAGATTGCCAGATTATTAGGGTGCCTATATCTGATCAGTGGACACTTTTATAGTGGGCGATGTAATATATATATAGTCTTCTCTTTTGATCTTTCCACGGTAGATTATTGTCTCTTTCACATACATCTTATCTATGCATATATCATGGTGGTCACAAATCGACCGAAGCTTCTAACGATAATTATCAGCTACATGCTATGCATGAATTTGACCCCTCACCATTCTCTTATTAGTTTTAGCCTTCTCAATCAAAGGTGACGTGAACCATAATTTTAGAATAGTCTATGTTTAGTAATAGTGTTGCTTCAGTAATTAAATTTCGTTTTTGCACCAACACTAATACTAGAAAAATTGAAGCATGCATGCATGTTTCAGTTTAACAACTTGGACAGTGGGTCAAGATCATATATACGATTATAAATTATAGTTTCAAAATGTTTCACTTCGTTCAGTTTTTCGATCAGTCGTCTGATCACTGGAAACCTTTTTCTTTCTGGAACATCAGGCAATGCGTTGTTGATGGAAATTTTAAGGATTACATAGACACTTATATTCAACTTATATGCCGCACTACTGAATAAATAAGCTCATGAACCTAAGTTGGAGTTTACTCAAAAAGAAAGCTGCCTTGCTTTTTGAACAGCCTCTTCTGTGTCCTTCTAACCTTGCTTTCTGTTCACCTTTTTTTCCTCTCCATTATGCAATGTGTGCATGAATGGATCCTACTAGTATGTTTTAAATAGGGGAATCCAAGATGGGAACTATATATCATGCCATCATTCCCTATCCAGCCAATGATGCATTTTGGTCCTAGGTTCTGCCTTGTGTCCCTATGGAAAATGTGCACATCTCTAATGATGCATATCGTCAGTGCCCAAGTCCTCTTCATCCCTGCCAAACTTTAGCTTAAATACTGCAGCTAGAAATAGCTATTTACCTGTTTGGCATGCATCTAGGGAAGGTATCAGAGACCTACTCCTAATAAGCTGCAAGTGGCTCAAATGTGAAGTGTTTTGCTCTAATCTGTAGCAACAAGAACCTAGCTATAAAGAGGCAGGCAGGCATATGTCTGTGTATTGATTTGATCTAACATGCATATATCACTTTCACAGGTACCAGCTGCTTCATAGAAAAAGATGGACCAAATAAACTAAAGCTGCGAGCAAAACGATTACACACCTATAGTATCTCATATCTCTGACTTGGGGAATGTCCATATGTGCATCTGCATGTGTAGTTGTGAGTTGGTAGGCAGCATGGGTGCTTGTCAGGTGGAACTTCAGATGACCTGTGCCTGTGGGCACATGCATCTTGAGATTAAAGTCATCCTGTCTAACATGTAGAGAGAGAGAGAGAAGGTCAGATTATATAGCTCCTAGAGCTCCAATGCAACACCTTGGAAAATGGGTGAATGACATTGTTGACAATTTAGGCCCTTTGGGTTCTCTATTCCCATTTTTTAATGCATTGCCTTGTCACTTAAGTTAATTACTTTATATGCAATTGTGCTTACTACTGGCAGGTGAGGGATAAACTATATCTGTCAGGACCCCACTCGTTTTGGTGCTGACCTAGCTAGGTAGCTACTGTAATCCTCCAGATGATATGATAACCCTCGCTCTCTGATGGTATCTATTCAACACTAATGTCTCACTTACATGTGGGCTCCACTCCCCCGGATATATTTCCTTTCCTGCTTGAACATATATACAGGATGTGATGATGAGCTGTAAGCGTGTGCTAATATATGTAGCCATCACGGACGGAGGTGAGACAGAGAGTTATGTAGCGAAAGGAGCTGCTCGATATAATCCATCCATCCCTAAAAAACAATCATTGTTGGCGTGTATATCATAAATTTAACTCGATTTATAGAAAATATGTATAATATTTGTATCTCCAAATAAATTTATTAAAAACTAGATTCAAATATTTTTCTAATAATACTAATTATAAACCATAAATATAAATATTTTTTAATATATATTTAGCCAAAGTTATGTTTAGGAAACGAAATTTAACATCACACTCACTAGAATAGCAATGACGACGACACGACAGGACACGACGCACGAGAGCCAGCAGCAGCATGAGGTATTTCTCAGGTCATGCAACACTCCAAGAATTGGTTTGGTACAGTTGACTCCCGGAAGTCTGTGAAGTCCATACAACGTCATTTTTCTTCTTCATTATCCAAAAACAGAGACTCGCGCAACAAAAAAATAAATTTAGTATACTCTCGGCTCTGTGGTATACCTAGCTGGGACGGCTGTGTTTCCATTGAAGAAACCAGAGATAACAAAGTGAAAACAGCTGTAAAAACGTAATAATCAGGACAATAAATGAAAACAAAAGATACCAACAAAAGATACCAACAAATAGCTGATAGTAGAAAAATGATGTAGGTTTAATTTTCGAAAAAAAATGAAATCAATGTAGTTACTAGCCACCATAGAGGCTCCCAAAAGATTCAGTAATGCATATATATAATTGGTAGCATAAGACCAAAAATAACCTTCCTTGGTCTCTGGCAAAAACTAAATGCCATAATTAAACTTTGGATGTGCCATGTGTGATTATGAGGAGGCTAATTTACCAAAAGAAATCATTATCTTTTGTTGTACGTATACCGTCCAGCTAGCTCATGTTCGTCTCTTTTTTTTATGAAAGAAGAGTTATACTCCCTCTATCCCAAATTATAAGACATTTCAAGAATCTTGGAGAGTAAAAACATCTCAAGTTTGATCAATAGAACGAAATATAAAGATTTATGACATTAAGTAGACATACAATGAAAATATAATTGATAAAGTATCTAATGATACTTAGTTGACATCATAAATATTAGGGATTTCCTAAATTTCATGTGTCGGTATTTTAGTTTTGTTTTAGGCGACAATTATTGCATATATTTTATACTAAAATTATAGTTTTAGTTCGTTGTCATTTATGTAGACACAATATGTAATTTTTTATTTCAGAAATAAAAAACCTATTAGACAAAACTACAAACATGACAAAATCTCGTATATGTTAGCACAAAGACAATTTAACAATTACAATTATTTCTATAGGAGGACAATGATAAAAATTTAATATGTTATAACACAAAGACAAATAACAAAATACAAAATTAACAACTAACTTATACTAGTTGGTGGTATATTAGTGTTGGTTGAAATCATCTTAAATTTCAGGCACCTGAACTATAGGAAAAGTGTAAATATTATTATATTATCATATAAGTTTGGTCAAATTTATGATACTTTGACTCTCCAAAATTCTTGGGATGTCTTGTAATTTAGAATGGAGGGAGTATTATATAATAACTGGATACATTAACAAGTTATAAGTACTCTGAATTAAACTATATATATTAAAAACTGATTTTTATCAAAATTTTATCCACACTATAAATCACTACGTCAAAAACAATTTTACGTAGCGGGCGAAATTAGTTTTCTGCAGCGGAGAAACGCGTCCGCTGTGATGGTAAGGTCACGGTAAATCGTGACCTTCTCACGGCGGGCACGTTTGCCCACGGCAGTGAATTGATTTACCGCAACGGGCACATTAGAAAGCCCGATGCGGTAAATAGTTTCGAAATAACAAAAAAAATGAAAACCCCATATGGGCTACGCCACTGAAACCCTAGCGCCGCCGCGCGGCCCGCGAACCCGTGCAATCGCTGTGGCCTCGCACCGTTCGCGCTCCACGCGCCGCGGCGGCCCAGCGCTCCGAGCGCCGCCGCACCGCCCCGCAGCGAGCGCCGAGCTTCAAGCTTCGAGCGTCGCTGCAGCCCCGCGGCCCCTTGCTCCGAGCACCGCCGAAGCCACGAGCCGAGCGCCGCCACGTACTTCGTGCGGCCCCACGGCCCCTTGCTCCGAGCGCCGCGCTCAGCAACACACCCACCGAGTAGATCGGGTCCAAACCCTAGAAATCACCTTGCAAACAATATATATCAAAGTAGCGAGACAATCACAAGGGGACACAAGATTTGACCCGTGGTTTAGCTCGCCACCAGGGCTTGCCTACGTCCACGTTGTTGAGGTGCGCCACACAAGGTTCAAGCTCGCCACAAAGGCTAGCTCTTTCCTTGGTCTCAAGTCAAGAGAATTAACCCTTGAGATGAGAGGAATGTATTAGCAATATGGGGGTGATACAAACTTCCCTAGGCTGCGACACGAAGGAGCATTACAAGAATCATGCTAATCCGTGATGGAAAATTTCCGTCATGGATCACCAAAAAACCATCACAATGCAGCATCTATAATGGTTTCAGATACCGTCATGGATTGAGCGTCATGGATTAACCTCCGTGACGGTTTTCTGGAAACCATCACAAACTACAAGAATTTGTGACGGTCTTTGACCGTCACACTAGAGCCCAAGGCCTATTTAGCCCAACCCAAGCCCATTTTCTATGACAAAAGATAACCGTCACGAATTAATAGCCACATCATGTATGCTTACATCACCATATATACCAACCCATTTATTAAATTAGCGGGCCTAAATCAGAGGTGTAATTTTGTAAACACAAATGAGACATCTTAATTAATCAAGCATGTTGATGCATACAATATCTCATGTTTTCGTATAGCATCACATACATGTTTTCATCTAGCATCACATACATGTTTTCTTCTAGCATTACATACAGAAACAACAAAAACAGGTTCCAACAAATGATAAATGCATTTGCCCTCTTCCCTGCTTCAAGTTCAGCTTCAAGTTTTGAGTGCTCTAAGTTTGGTAGCCTGAAAAATTAAAAGACCAAACACAGGTTTTAGAAGCATGTTTATGGCACTTAATAGACTTGAGCACTATCAGATAACTTGCAAAAGATGTTGCATGAGGAAGAATACCCTACATAGGGAAGCTTCTTTGTACTGAACTGAAATTTAAATCATTTACTAAGCTGAAACTCTAAATGTCTGCTCTGATGAACAACACGCTAAAATGTATATTTACTAAACTGCATAATTAATGTAACAGACAGAGGAAATGTAATACTCATTTCGCATTCTATTCCATCACAAATACTTGTACAGAAATCTTCAAGAGCACTATTGCACTATTTAAAATCCTTAGTAACATGGCAAATACAAATATACATAAATAGCACATGTCAAAACTACACACATGAGAGGTGCAATATTAAGGAAACAGGTCAGCTATCCAAACAGAAATGGCTGGCAGACATAATACATAAAAACAGTACATTTCTTATAAGAAATAATCACACTTCAAATGCCATGAATAAGAATATTCTAATAATCAACATGTACAAAAAGCTTCAGGAGCTGCTGCTACTATACTGGACCATGGCAAGCAAAAACCTAAGCTAAATTTAAAAGGTCTAAAACTAAACTGATAGCTAAAAGAACAAGTAAATAGTAAAATTATTACTAGCTACCAACATACATCCTAGTGTGGTTGAAAGTGACAATTACCTTCACTTTTGCATTCCAAATAAGAGTTGCTGAAAGTAACGTGCTGCAGTTTTGCATTCTAAATAAGAGTTGCTGAAAGTAACGTGCTGCAGTTTTGCAAATTTGATAATATAGCCAAACTCTGTAGTTGCAGAGCTGATCACAATTGAGAAAGTAGATAGCTACAGCTGTTGATAAAAAATACCTTATGCTGTTGTTATGAAAATGAAGGCTACCAGCTGTTGGAACAAGTTGATGCTCACTACCGATGGGCTGACCTGATGCACAGAAAAAAAATTCAGAGCAAAAGACAGGCAAGCACTAGAGAGGAAACTGCAGAGCTGCCGCCACAAAAATTAAATCAAGAACAGTTGCTGCCCTTTGCTGCTGCAATAGAGTCAGAGATCCAGCGCAAACAAGGAATTAAGATCACCTCAAGATGCAGGTGCTGGTTTGCACCCAACAACAGCTTTGAGAGCGCGCACACACTGCAAAGACGAGCATCCATCAACATTTCAATTAGCTTGATGCTTACAAGCCGTTACCGTACCTAACATCTCTCTATTCCTGAAAATCATAACTGACATGCAATTAGCAAGATCCTGTAATCCTCTTATGTGCTGTGAAAGAATGATTGCAACTGATCCATAGCTGTTAGTTGTCCACGCAGGTATGCTTTTTAGGTATTTCATAGCTATGCACCTTTTCCCCACTCCTGACTTTAACAAAACCGCCAATAACTTCTCATTTTAAAAGAAAATTTTAGGCCGTCTGCAACTCATGTATTAGGGAATGGACAAATTTTGATAGTTTTTTCTGGTTGTTTCCTATAGAGCCTTTGTTGTTTTATTTTTCCCTGACTGAATGTGCTGTAAGTGAGACCAGGCCTGACAAGAGCTCGGCCATACCCTGTCCATGACACCACTTCCCAAATCCTAGCTAAGTTCTAGGATCAAATTTGCCTAATAATTCAGAAACGAGGAGCCCAAGGCCACACAGATCTAGTAGCAGTACATGAGAAAAAAAATAGAAAACATTGATTTGGGTACCTCGCTTGTCGGCTCCATGCCCCATGGACCTGTGCAAAGAACAGAGGATGCCATGAGAGAGGGGGGGAGTGGGAGGAAGGGGACGGGAGAAGCTTGCTGGATGTCGGGAACGCTACCTCACTGAGACATCGCCATTGATAATCCCCAGGGGCAGAGTTGGGGCGAGCAGCAGTGCCGTCACAGCTGGGAGCTGGGGACCTGCGCACGCCGCCGGAGGCTGGGACCCAAGATCTGGGCGTCCGCATGCACCATGGCGCCGCCGCCGCTGCCGCCCGACGTTGCCCAACACGAGGGGGAGAGGGATGACCAAGGGAGAGGGAGAGTCGTAGCAGCCTGTGGAATGAGCCCCGCAACGGCGGCGCTGTGCGGGTGGCTCGTGTGGTGGTGGTGGTGGGGGGGGAGGCGGGAGGGAAACAAAGGCTAGGGTTTGACCCATAGTGGGTTTAAAGTGGGCTTAATGTTGTATCCGTCACGTATTAAAGGATTTCTTGTAGTGGAGGCAAGCTCAAGGGCAACCTCTAGCCGGCTAGGAGCAAAGCTCCAAGAGTAAAGAACTCAAACCGCCGGCCACCACGCAAACCAAATGCTTGTATGAGTTGAAGATTCGAGGGAGAAGCTTCTTCTCAAGTTTGGAGGCTCAATCTCTTAAAGGTTGATTGGAAATCAATGGAGGAGAGTGCATGAGCACCAAAGGAGAAGGGGAGAGCTAGAAGAGAGCTTTTTTCTGTTCTTGCGAAAGTCTGAATGTTGGAATTGCAGAACTAGCCGTTGGGGCAGAGTGAGGGGGTAAGAAATACCCCTTCACTGTCCAACGGACAGATCAAGTCACGACAGTGCCGTCCTTGGGCCCGGCACTGCCGGCCTGGCAGAGACAACAAAGGATTGATTTTCGAATAGCTGGCTGATTTGCCTTCTATGTATGTGGAGGTGTATGATATATGGATGGATGTTGCATTTGGTTCACTTGTTGGCATGCGTGTTGAATCCCTCTTAATAGTACGTCATTCCTAACTCAATTTCAAAGTATAAAATAAATTTAAACTCCTTTGAGCTTGTTGTCATGCACTTTTGTAATTGAAGGGGTCCGCCAACCTGTTCATCAACCTCCTTAAGTTTAACCTGCTTGTCATACTTGTAGAGTCTCATTAGTCTCCTAAATATGTTGTCATGTCACCAAAACCCACTTAGGGATTGATTGCACTTTCAATCTCTCCATTTTTGGTGATTGATGAAAACACACTTAGAACTTACAAAAGTGAATAATAATATGAGACAATGTAAGTCATGAGTGTAGGAGCTCCCCCTAAATGTGTGAATGAGAATTTGAATTTCTAATTTGGCATAAAAAACAAAAATTTACACATTTGGAGTGAAATAGAGCTCCCCTACATCCATGACTGTTGTGGGGTGCTGAAACAAGTGTCACCAGAATATACGTCATAATACAAACTTGTCTCAAACACAAATCAGAGTGCTTGCTGTTAAGCAGCCCGGCACTGCCAGCCTTGAGCCCGGCACTGCCGGCCTGACTACAGACAGCAAGCCTGCGGAAGCTCAAGCACGACCACACAACACAATATGAAATAAAACTATATGCAAACTAAGACAAGCATGATATATATGAGAGAGAACATGTCCACAAATCACGCAAATAAAGTACTTAAGTGACAATATTACAATAAAGTAGTTTTGAATGTTGCTCTCTCATCTCACAAGCTAACAAAGATAACTAGTTGCAGCTCCTCCATGACCGTCGAAGATTTGTTGTACCCCCATCACTTAGTAATTCTCCCCCTTTGGCAACAATTCACCAAAAAGAGAAGAAGAACAAAACAAAAAGAATACAAACTAGTCGCTATCCCCCTCCATATGGTCATCATCGTCATCGTCTTCATCTTCCTCATCATCTTCAGCAGGGGCTGAAGTGAAGTGAACACCAGGACCACTAGCATGGCCCTTACGTCTCAGAGGCCCCTACTCTGACATCTCCTCCTCATCATCATCGTCCCCATCATCTGAGTCATATGTGGATTCCTCACTAAGCTCTGGTGGAGGAGTAGGAGGAGAAAGCTGTCTGAGGCCTTGCTCCTGTCTGAGCTGCCTGATCTCAAGTCTGGTATGGTAAGTATGGTCATTGTCATAGAACATGCCAACAAAGATCTTCTTCAAAATCCTACCAAGTTTATCCTTCTTCTTGCCTCTGGTAGCTACTCCTGTGGAGGACTCAGGGCGATCTGAAGTTGCTGCTGCCCTGGTCCTAGCCCTGGGAGGAGTCACTTCCTCCTGATCTGCAGTAGAGTGAATGACCTTCTCTCCTCTGTAAGACTCTTGGACGGTGTCCCTGCTGTAGATCCGGCCGGTCACTCTCTCAATAACGAACATCAGGTAAGGGGCATAAGGAATCCCCTTTCTGGCATCCTCAGCTGCAATGCAGATCTCATCCCATAGAAAGTGTGCCACTGAAAAGGGCGGTGCTCCACCTCTCATCCTCCTCAGCACATTCTTGGATGTGGCATAGAGATTTGAAGCAGATCCCGCCTTAGGATAGAGAGTGGTCCTGAAGAGGTTGTTAAGAATGTAGTACTTGCTCCTTAACCCCTTCATAAGACCATCTGCATGCTCGGGTACAATGTAGAGCTGAGAGATTTCCTCATTGGTCAAACTTCTCTCATCATGGATATTTGAGCACGCCCTGTCATCCCTTCCAAATCCAAGAAGACGGACAAAAGTCATATAGTCAAGCCTGTAATGCATGCCCTCAGTCATCCAGTGCATCACAAGGTTCTCCATGTCAAGATAATAGGTAGCAAAGAACTGGTGGATGATCTCTGTGTTCCAATCATTCTGAAAACCCATCCATTCATACATCCCTAGTTGCCTGCACTGATCAATCACCCTATCAAACACTGGATCTCTCTTGTTCTCCAAGTGCTCCCAATCAACATACTTCATCTTTATGATCTTAGGCTTCTTTGCATGGAGGAGAACAGTGGAATAATAATCAGAGTGAAATACATTCCGGAATCTGTAATCCACTCCTATGTCCTTTGGCACATCATAAGGATAGATGGTCCTTTGCTCTTGGACACACCACTGATTTTGATAATTTACCCTTGGCCTTGCACGGTTGTCCTGAGGCTCTCTAACAAGTACCCCCTCAGCATGCTCAATAAGATATGAGCCATCAAAGAGACCCAAATCTGGAGGTGTCCTTGGAAAAGCACCTTCCATGATTGTCCTTCCTGCCCTCTGTAGCTCATCCTCCTACCTTATCCTCTCCCTAGGATTCAGACCATCATCAATTCCTCATCTGCCACCTCTTGTAGCACGGGCCTTTGTCCTTGGCCCCTTTCCTCTGGCACCACCACTCGATCCACATGCATCCATCTATGCATTTAAAAGGAGTGAGGGTTAAGTTGCTGCACTTAGAATAGTAAATGGAACTCTAGCGGAGAGATTGAACCAAAAACTAGAGTCAATGGACAATTGTAGAAGCATATGCAGCAGTGCTATTTCCATGGGCCCGACACTGCCGGCCTCTGGCTCGGCACTACCGGCCTGGTGCAGACAACACTGTTGCAAGCTTCATCAATCCTCCACTGAATCGAGGTTTTGATTGAATCTAACTACCAGAGGTACATCACCATACATAATCCAACTACTAACAACCTAAATCCCATCTCAAAATCCGTACATTGCATAGATCAAGCCAAGTTAGGGTTTCAAGTTATTACCTTTGAAAAAGAGGGGTGAGGATGAAGAGGGTCGGGCTTGAATGGAGCTTGACGCAGGGAGGAAGATCCTCCACACCTCCTCCAATGGCAGCACCTCCGAAGGGCGGCACCACCGGGGAAGAGGAGAGGGACCTCCGGGCTCCCTAGGTCTCCTTAGGGTTGAGAGAGGAGAGGGAGAGGTGTTTCTGTTGGGGGATATGACTTGGGATGGAGTCCCCTCGGGTCTAGGCAGGGAATAAGAGAAGTACCCGAGGGATAGGACTTGGGCCCGACCTCTCTGGTCGGTTAAGTCGCAGCATTGCCGGACTTAGGTCTGGCATTGCCGTGCCAGGGGCCGGCACTGCCGGCCTAGCCAGGCAGTGAGGAGCTATGCCACTTTATACTATATACTTATGCACTTGTAGACACAAACTCCTTGCCCTATGATGGTCAGTAAACAATCAACAATACATACAATGACCACCATACTCAAGTTTCTTTCAAAATTGGTTTTGAAACACATAATTGAGAATTTTTCAAAGTTTTGCCTAAGTCGCTAGGTGGACAAACAAATGTGTGCTATAGTTCAAACCACGTTACGATAATCAAGTATATTTAGCTCACTACGCAAAGCATAAAACCTTGTCTCATCGAGAGGCTTAGTGAAGATATCAGCTAGTTGCTTTTCGATGCTCACATGGCGAATTGCGATATCTCCTTTTAATTCATGCTCTCTCAAGAAGTGATGACGGATGTATATGTGTTTGGTTCTAGAGTGACTAACCGGGTTATTTGCGAGTTTGATGGCACTCTCGTTATCACACAAGAGAGGTATCTTGGTGAATTGACATCCGAAATCTTTTAAGGTTTGCCTCATCCAAAGTAGTTGAGCACAACATGCGCCGGCTGCAACATACTCGGCCTCGGCGGTGGAAAGGGTTACACAATTTTTCTTTTTAGAACTTCAAGACACCAGGGACCGTCCAAGGAATTGACACGTCCCCGAAGTGCTTTTTCGGTCTACCTTGCAACCAGCGTAATCGGAATCCGAATACCCAAGTAGATCGAACTTAGAGCCCTTAGGATACCATAAGGCAAGGTTAGGAGTGGAAACTAGATATATCAAAATTCTCTTAACGACCATTAAATGACACTCTTTCGGGTTGGCTTGAAATCTAGCACACATGCACATACTAAGCATTATGTCCGGCCTAGATGCACATAAGTAAAGGAGAGAGCCGATCATGGAGCGATATACCTTTATGTCCACGAATTTCCCTCCTTCATCAAGATGTCCATTGGTTGGCATGGGAGTCTTGATTGGCTTTGCATTGGCCATGTCAAACTTTCTCAACATATCATGGGTGTACTTGGTTTGGCATAGGAAAGTCCCTTCCTTGAGTTGATTGATTTGAAAACCGAGGAACAACTTTAGTTCACCCATCATAGACATCTCAAATCTCTTAGTCATGATCCTACTAAACTCATCACAAAAGGATTGGTTAGTACTACCAAATATTATGTCATCGACATATATTTGGCACACAAAGATATCATTATTGACTTTATGAGTGAAGAGAGTTGGATCCGCTTTGCCTATTTCAATGCATTGTTTGATCAAGAATTCCTTAAGGCATTCATACCATGCTCTTGGTGCTTTCTCAAGCCCATAGAGCGCCTTATGGAGCTTGAATACATGATGAGGGAACTTGGGATCTTCAAAACCCAGTGGCTGCTCAACATAGACCAACTCTTGGATAGGGCCGTTGAGGAATGCACTCTTCACATCCATTTGTTGAAGCTTGAAGTCATGATGGGCAGCATAGGCCAAAAGCATTCGAATTTCTTCAAGCCTAGCTACCTGTGCATATGTCTCTTCAAAGTCGAGACCTTCCCCTTGAGTAAAACCTTGAGCCACCAATCTTTCCTTGTTCCTTGTCAGCACGCCTTGCTCATCTTGCTTGTTGCGAAAGACCCATTTGGTGCCAATCACATTGGTATTTGGTCTTTCCACCAATGACCAAACCTTGTTCCTTTCAAAGCTATTTAGCTCTTCTTGCATAGCCATCACCCAATCCGGATCATCGAGAGCTTGCTCAACCCTTCAAAGATAGGTTGTAGGTTTCTTAGAGTACAGGTGAGGGGCTAGCTGCTGCCTGTCTGCTTGGTCCGGCAGTGTCGGCCTCTGGTCCGGCAGTACCGGGTACAGGCACAGAAGCCTGACCAGGGAGCACTGCTGGGCCAGTTTCTTCAATTCTTGGAGCAGTGACATCAGCACCTTGAGGTTCCACTTCTGTAGCCTGGACTTCTTGTGGTATAATGTCACCAATGGCCATGTTCTTGATTGCTTCACATGGTGGTTCCTCATTACCTACAATAACTTGATCAATTTGCTCTACTTGAGAGCCATTAGATTCATCAAATGTCACGTCTATCGTGATTTCAATTTTCCCTAAGGTCTTGTTGAATACACGATAGGCATGCTCATTTGATCCATAACCAAGAAGAAAACCTTCATCAACTTTAGTTGCAAACTTAGAGGTTTTGGGCTTTTTATTAAGTATGAAACACTTGTACCCAAAAAATCTAAAGTATGACACCTTTGGTTTGTTACCGGTTAGAAGCTCATATGAAGTCTTCTTCATGATCTTGTGTAGATAGAGCCGGTTGATGGCATGGCAAGCGGTGTTGACGGCTTCGGCCCAAAAGATATCCGAAGTCTTGTACTCATCTAGCAATGTCCTTGCCATGTCAATGAGTGTCCGGTTCTTCCTCTCTACTACACCATTTTGTTGAGGGGTGTATGGAACTGAAAATTCATGCTTGATGCCATAATCATCAAGGAACTCCTCCACTTGAGTGTTCTTGAATTCGGTTCTATTGTTACTATGAACTTTCTTGATTTGGAAACCGAATTCTCTTTGTGCTCTTCTAATGAAGGTTTTCACCTTATCTTGCACTTGTGCCTTATCATAAATGAAAAACACCCAAGTGAATCGAGTAAAGTCATCAACAATAACTAAACCATGTTTGTTATCGCCAATGCTTATGTAGGCCACCGGTCCAAAGAGATCCATGTGTATTAGCGCCAATGGTTGCTTGGTGGAGACAATGCTCTTTGGTGGGTGAGGTGCACCTACTTGCTTTCCGGCTTGGCAAGAGCTACAAATTCTATCCTTCTCAAAATGAACATTTGTTAGTCCAAGAATGTGTTCATATTTTAGGAGTTTGGCCAAGTTCCTCATCCCAACATGAGCTAGTCGGCGATGCCATAACCAAACCATGCTAGATTTTGCCACTAAACAAGTCTCAAGCTTAGCCTTACTTTTGTTGAAATCAACTAGGTAAAGCTTGCCCTTCAAATGACCCGTAAAGACAATAGAGGATTCCTCCCTCTTAAAGACTTCCACACCCTTATCCATAAAGAGACAATTGTAGCCCATCTTACACAATTGTGATACGGACAACAAGTTGTAACTCAACAAATTTACATGTAATACATTTGAGATGGAATGTTCAAGAGTAATAACAACTTTACCAAGACCAATCACTTCCCCTTTGGAGTTGTCACCGAAGATGATATTCTCACTTGCATTTGATGTTGGGGAATATGATGAGAACATACTCTTCTCTCCGGTCATATGACTTGTACATCCACTATCAAGCACCCAACTTGATCCACCGGAGGAGTATGCCTACAAAACAATTTTGTTCCTAGATTTTGGTCCCCAATCAATCTTGGGGCCTTGCATGTTAGTCACAACAATCTTTGGAACCCAAATGTTCATGCTTCTTTTAACATGTAGCACGAAGACAAGCTTCCTTGGGGTGACCTTGCCTTAGGTTGATAGGCATACTTGTTCTTGGCCACCCAAATTGATTCCTTGGGTTTCTGAGAAACCTGCTTTTGCCTGGGCACCCTCTTGGCATGGACTTGGGCTTGAGCTTGATCAGGTGAAGTAGTGGTAGCCCTCCCTTTAGTGGGGCGCGGCACTGCTAGCCTAAGGTCTGGCACTGTCGGCCTCTGGTCCAGCAGAGCAGCAGTCTGTACAGGCTTATCTGCACCAATGCTTCCCTTCTTCTCAAACTTGACACACTCAATGCCTTTCACTATTTTTCTTCCATTGGTTTTACCTCCTTGAGTGTGTCCAACCCCATCCTTGATTGATGGATGCCTTCCATCCTTGTATTGGATTTTCTTTGGCTCAACTTTGTCTTTGTCATTCTTCCTTGAAACTGAAATGACATAGTTGAGCTTTGTTATTTCTTTCTTCATGGCCTCCATGTTGGCAAGGTTAGTGGTATAAGCATTCAAATCAATATTATAGCATTTTCCACAACCTTGGCTAGTAGATGGTGAAGAGGTATCATTTGCTTTAGGAAGATGTGAGTTGCCCTCCCAAAGAAGGTTGTATTGTGCCTCAGGCTCTTGATGCTTTTCAACTAAGCCACAATGCTTTTGCTTGAGGTCACCACACTCCTTAATGAGAGCATGAGACTCTTGTTCCTTGGCCAATGCCTTTGTCAAAGAGCTCACCTCACTCCTCTCTAATGCAAGGGCTTCCTCACTAGCAATGTAGATATCCTCTTGTTTAATAAGAGTCTTCTCCCTAGATGCTAACTCAGCCTTGGTAGCCTCTAGTTCACCCATTAGATTAGCAATGAAGAGTTTGGTCTTATGATCCATGTTTTTAGTTATTTCATTTATTTCTTCATCACTAGAGCAATCATCACTAGAGTAATCACTAGAATCACTACTAGAGATGTCATTGGGGAGGGGAGCTTTGGGTTTCAGTTTTGATTTTACCTTCTCACCCTTTGTCATGAGACAAATGTGAGGGGAGCATTCATCATCATCGTACATGTTGTTGAAGAGCCTTGGTGAAGTGGATGGCTTGTGAATAGCAATTGTAGCTATCTCTTCATCTTCACTTGTGCTCTCGGTTTATGAGTCCCACTCATGCCCAATGTGTGCTTCACCCACATATATCTTCCCTTTCTTGTAGTCACCCTTGTCTTCTCTCTTGCCCTTGCCAAACTTGTCTTCTTTCTTTTCATTTGGGCATTCGGCAATGAAGTGTTCGGTGCTACCACATCTAAAGCAAGTTCTTGATTTCTTGTTTGTGAACTTCCTTCTTGTGAGCTTGTACCCATTCTTCTTGATGCCCTTGTTGAATCTTCTCATGAAGAGATCCATGTCATCAATGTTCTCGGCTTGCTCATCTTCACTTCCACCATCACTTGATGTTGAAGCTTCGGGTTCATGCTTGATTGCCTTGGTTGCTTGAGCTTTGCTTGAGGAAGCTTGCTTGCTGTTTTTAGGATAGCTAGGGGCTGCTCTCCTTGTGCTCTTGTTGGCTTTGAGAGCCACATCCTCGATCTTCATCCCTTCCATCCTTGCTTGCATCTCACCAAGCTTCTTCCTCTCTAAAGCTTCTTCTCTTTGTAGATCAAAGGTCATGACCCTTCCAAGAACATCACTTGTGGTGAAGTACTCAAATCTCTTCTTGTCTCTAATCAATGTCACAACGGTCTCATTTCTTGGAGAGTAGGCCTCAAGCATGATCTTGACAACCTTGTGATCATTGACTTCTTCACCACCAAGACCTCTAATCTTCCCAACCATGGTCATCAATCTATCAAACATTTCTTGTGGCCCTTCACCTTCATTGATCACAAACCGGTTGAGCTTGGCCATCAATAGATCGATCTTGGATTGCCTCACTTTGATCACACATTCATGTGCAAGGTGCAAGCTAGGTATCCCATATCTCCTTGGCAACTTCCAATCCCATCACCTTGTTATACTCATCACCATCCAATGCACTTAGCAACACACTAGTTGCTTGTGCATTGAGTTGGTTGCAACAGAGCTTGGTGGTGGTGGGGCTTGTGGGATCAACCGGAGGCTCACATCCTCTATGAACAATCTCCCAAGCACCGGGGTGAAGACCTACAAGATAAGCCTTCATCAAGTGTTTCCACTTGGCAAAGTTGGTCCCATCGAAATGAGGCAACTTGCTGGCGGGAACATGAAATAGGGGTTTATGTTCATGGTTAGAAATAGAAGAATAGTTGAAGGATAGGGCAGAGTATTTCTTGCTGCCCTCACCCTTCTTCTTCTTCTTCTCATCCTTCTTCACGATCTTGGAGGCTTGGTATGATGCATCATCATCACCATCGGAGCTACTTGATTCAACCTCCACTAGAGAGGCTCTCTCTTTGCTTTTCTTTAGCTCCTCCTCTTTTGCCTTGAGCTCCTTCTTGAGTGCTCTTACTTATCTTTTATGGAGCTTCCCAGCAAGCTTCAAGCTTTTGGCTTCATTGATTGCATCTTCTTCTTTTTTCTTTTTCTTTGCTTCTCTTCTCAATCTTCTTTCTTCTTTTCTCTTTGCTCTCTCTCCAGTAGACATGCCAGGTGTGGTCAAGTATTTCTCTGTATCCACACTCTCATCACTGATGTCCGTGGAGTGCAAATCCACATCCTTGAGGTTGACTTGCTTGACACTTCCCTCTTCGGCCATTACCTCGCACGATGAAGTATTTGCTGAGGTAACCTTGCTCTGATACCACTTGTGAGGACCTGATTAGCCTAGAGGGGGGGGGTGAATAGGCATGTTTAAAAACAACTTGACAACTCACTATCAGTTAGCTCCGGTACTGCCGGGGTGGCCGGCACTGCTGCTCTCTGGGGCAACACTGCTGGTCACCTGGACAGATCTAAGCACAATTCAAAATATAAGGAAAGAATGGAATTTGTGCTTGAATAGAAACCTTCCTAGAGGTGTAGGAAACCTCTATCACCACTTGAAAATGGTAGTAACACACCCACCGAGTAGATCGGGTCCAAATCCTAGAAATCACTTTGCAAAAAATATATATCAAAGTAGCGAGACAATCACAAGGGGACACAAGATTTGACCCGTGGTTCAGCTCGCCACCAAGGCTTGCCTACGTCCACGTTGTTGAGGTGTGCCACACTAGGCTCAAGCTCGCCGGAAAGGCTGGCTCTTTCCTCGATCTCAAGTCAAGAGAATTAACCCTTGAGATGAGAGTAATGTATTAGCAATATGGGGGTGATACAAACTTCCCTAGGCTCCACACGAAGGAGGCAAGCTTAAGGGTAACCTCTAGCCGGCTAGGAGCAAAGCTCCAAGAGTAAAGAACTCAAACCGCCGACCACCACGCAAACCAAATGCTTGTAGGAGTTGAAGATCCGAGGGAGAAGCTTCTTCTCAAGCTTGGAGGCTCAATCTCTCAAAGGTTGATTGGAAATCAATGGAGGAGAGTGCATGAGCAACAAGGGAGAAGGGGAGAGCTAGAATAGAGCTTATTTTCTGTTCTTGCGAAGTCTGAATGTTGGAATTGCAGAACTAGCCGTTGGGGTAGAGTGAGGGGGTAAGAAATACCCCTTCACTGTCCAACGGGCAGATCAAGTCGCGACACTGCCGGCCTGGCAGAGACAACAAAGGATTGATCTTCGAATAGCTGGCTGATTTGCCTTCTATGTATGTGAGGTGTATGATATATGGATAGATGTTGCATTTGGTTCACTTGTTGGCATGCGTGTTGAATCCCTCTTAATAGTATGACATTCCTAACTCAATTTCAAAGTATAAAATGAATTTAAACTCCTTTGAGCTTGTTGTCATGCACTTTTGTAATTGGAGGGGTCCGCCAACCTGTTCATCAACCTCCTTAAGTTTAACCTGCTTGTCATACTTGTAGAGTCTCATTAGTCTCCTAAATATGTTGTCATGTCACCAAAACCCACTTAGGGCTTGATTGCACTTTCAAGTAGTTATATCCAAAGCAGTAAGTTGTGCTTTCATGGTTGACCTCATCAAAATGGTCTATTTGCAAGATCTCCATGGCACTACGCCACGTACATCCAATAGTAAATACATACCCACTAGTGGTGTAGATCTCATATCAGATATCTAGTTAGAGTGAGTCATTATAACCATCAAGCACATGTGGGCGCCTAGAATAGTGAATCTCATAGCTCATTGTATCTTTAATATAATGTAAGAACCTTTCAAGTGCATGCTAATGATCCTCACTTAGGTCAGACATGAACCTACTCAATTTTCTCCCAACGAAAGAGATGTCTTGTCTTATTGCGCTAGCTAAGTACATAAGTGAACCAATGATATGAGAGTACATCAATTTGTCTCTTGCTATCCTCTTGTTCTTTTTCAGAAGGTATTATATTTGAGAAGGCTTGTTATCCACATAGCCAAACTGGATCAAGACCTTCTCAACATAGTGAGATTTCAGTAAGGTAATCCCACTCTCATACTTACTCAGCTTGATATTTAGAATCACATCAACCTCTCCTGGATCTATCGTGTCAAAACTCTTTGATGAAAAAGACTTGACCTCATTGATTGCATTAGTGTTTGTACCAAATATTAGAATACCATCAACCTTAGCCTTGCTTGCTCTTTATTGTTTCCTTGGTCCATCCGCGCAAAGATCTTTACTCACACTTCCACACCTCGATGGCTTGTCCTGTCTATTTGGACACCACAAAATTCACCTCAAGCGGCTTCTTGAGTGGGAAAAGTGTGTGCGTGCTGGTGTACTAAGTACACAAAGAATAAAGAGAGGAACGTGTACTTTATTAATCATCACAAGTTAACAAATACAAGTTCGTAAACAAAACATGCTTCGCAGCCTGCTAGCAGTGATCTAACTTGGGTGATTGTGGTCTTCATGATTCCTGGGACCTCAGAAGGCTCCTGGTTAATTACTCCAGTGAGTTAGCTCACAAAGTATCTCCAATTCTGGTGTTGTGGTCATCGTCTTCAATCTTCTCTTCACCTCTCCATACATGTGCGTTAGTGTAGAAGTGGATGGTGTCAGTGTGAGGGCCTCATCGGTCCATGGACCGACACAACATGGCTAGAATACCAGTCATGTCTGCCTGTGTCATTTGTCTTGTCAATGTCAAACGACACATGGTGTCATGGTGGTTGCACTTGCATGGTTTGTGTTTTAAGTATTTTAGTGATAAGCGTGAAAAGCTAAGAGAGTCTTTAAAGGACTCTAAGGTTTTATATATCTATTGTTATTACTTCTGGTATTTTGTCTAGAGATGCTAAAGAAGATTATCTTAGTGTTGTGGATCATTACATTAATATTGATTGGCAATTGAAGAAAAGGGTTCTTGGGTTAAGGCTTATTGATGCATCACACAAGCCTGAGAACATTGTTGATCATGTGGCAAATGTGCTTAGTGAGTATGGCATACTTAACATGTTTTTTTTTCTGTAACTTTGGATAATGCATCTAATGGTAAAAATTCTATGGATAAAATAAAGCCTATGCCTAAAGAGTATTTGGGTGATGATCTATCGCTGCATCAACATTGTGCTTGTCACATTATTAACTTGGTAGTTAAGGAGGCTTTGATTGTTGTTACTCCTCTTATTAAGGTCTTTTGAACAACAATATCTTTTTTAAACTCTTCTAATCAAAGAATTGTTGCATACAAGAGTTATTGCATTGTTGTTGATATTAGACCTAGGAATTTGGATTGGACATGGATGTTAGGTGGGACTCCACATTCCTAATGCTTAAGCACTTATTGCCTCACAAAGATACTTTTAGTAATTTTATTGAGTCTCATTATCCTAGAGTTAGAGGAGCTCATTTTCTTTTAACTGATGAACACTGGAATATGGCAACTAAAATACTAGCATTTCTTGAACTTTTTTATGACTCAACTGTTGCATTGTGTTGATGTATATTATCCTACCGCTCCACTTATGGTTCATCATATTGTTAGTATTGTTGTACACCTACATAAGTATCATAATGATGAGCATATTGTACTTTTGATCTAACCTATGATCCTATGATTGAAAAATACAATAAATACTGAAAGAACATACCTGATCTTTATTCTATTGCATTCATCTTGGATCCAAGAGCTAAAATGAAAGGCTTCACCAAAGTGCTTAGGAGGTTAAGTTCTCTTACCGATGCAAAATACGGTAATAAGTTGATAGACACTAGAACTCTAATTTTTAAAGCATACAATATGTATGATGCAATGTATGGCTCTATTAGGTTGAAAAGAGTTGTCCCTCCAACCCTATTCGGTAAGAAAGAACAACTCGACATAAAATTTATAAAGATGATGATGATGTTGGAGTTCTGTTCTACCCTCCCTCCTAATCTTGATTTTTCTAGAAATGTTGTTGCTGCCTTGCTATAGGCAGCAAACTCTGTTCTTGCGAAATGTTGCTACTGCCTTGCTATAGGCAGTGATGAGGACATCACTCCTTTGGATGCACACGATGATCCTCCGCTGGACATTCAAGGCCCAATCACAGGAGCTCGCACGCGACAATTACATTTAGAGGTGAGCTCCTTCCTAAGCAAGTCTTTATATTATTTTGAGAATAGATTGCTACCTGTAACACACAAAAGTTTGCATCCTTTAAAAATAGATTAAAAGCAATTTAAATGCATTTTTGATGGACATCTAAACCTAGGGAAAATATATAAGGATTTCATAAAATAAAATTATCACAATAGGAGAAACATTTTTGTTGCATACATGCTGGTGCATAGTGTTTTGTTTTGCTTGGCTTTTTCAAATTTCAAAAGTGCTTTTGGATATTGATTTTTGAAAATCCAGAAATAAAAGAAAAACATTTTTCTTTCTCCCTCCCTCCCTTCTCCAATCTGGCCTGAAGGCCCTCTCTTTCTCTCTTGCCTCAGCCCAGTCCCGCAGATCCCCCCCCACTCCTTCTTTCCGCGTGGGCCTCTCCTCGTCCCACTGGCCGTTCGGCCTGCTCCCGGGCGTGGACGCGTGCGCCTCCCCGCTCCGCCTGACACCCTAGCCCCACGCTTGACTCACGGGACCCGCCTGGCAGCCGCCCACTCCCCCTTTCCTTCTTCTTCCTCCCTCCCCTTTCCTTCCCCGCGCGACGGCACCTTCACTTCTTTGCCGATCGCGAAATCCGAGCAGGATCTCCCCTTTCCTTCGCCGTTGCGCCACCGGGATATAAATGCCGAGCCCCGCACACCCTACCGCCCTCACCTCGTCCTCTCGGAGGACCCCAGAGGCACCGCCGCCGCCGCACGCTGAGCACCGAGCCGCCACCGTCGCCTCTGCAGTGCGGAGCTTCTCCGTGCCGTTCGACTACTTCCCGAGCCTCGCATCGTGGTAAGGAGAGCCTCCAGGAGCTCGCTCTCCCTCCCCAACCTCTCTGTTGCGCTGCTCCGCGTTTTGTGTCGACCCGAGCCGCCTCTCCGCGCGGAAGCCTCGCCCTCACGCACAATCGGAAAAACCGACTGCCCTATTGTGTTCGCCATCGCTCTTTCTCTCTCCCGGTCCAATCCGCGTCAAGAATACTACTCTGTAGCCTCGGATTGCATAGCGCCGCCGCTGTCCGGCCATGGCGCCGCTGCCGCTTCTGTCTCCGGCCGCCATGCGCCACCGCCCTCTCCCTCCCTTCTAATCTCGGCCGTCCATCCTGGATCGAGTGGATCACAGAGACCGATACCCTTTCGGCCGACCGTTTTGCAAAAAGAACCCTGCCCCTTTTTAAATCTGAACCCGCAGTCCTAAAGCGTCTTTCTTCTTTACGTTTTCAGTTTTGGAAAGCGTACTCCCTTTCGGTTTTTGTTTTAATTCAAAATTAAATAGAAAATCCTATTTACAGATTTGCCACTCAATTTCAAATGCTCCTAAAATGTTCATTTTAATTCCTTTTTCGCCCATTCAAATTGCGTTAGATTCGTATCGACGTAATCTACGTGTTAGTTAGTTCATAGTTCATGTTAGACAACTTTTAAAAACAGTTAATCACTTAATCTCTTTTAATCTCTGGTTTAAGTTGTAAAACTTGATTAGTTCATATCTTCTTCGTTATAGCTCCGTTTTTCGTGTTTCAAACGTCTATGTGATCGTAGCGAGGCGTAGATCAGTTTTATAAAATTTTAATCTTGTTTTATTATGGCTGGTGTACTGTTCTAATCTATAGCCTTGTTTGCTTGCATGTTATGCCCCGGTATGATTGTATGTGATGTGGTGATCGAGTATAGACGGTGAGCAGTACGTGGGTGACCAGGAGGTTTTCTTTGAGCAGGAGCAGCAGAAACCTTTTGAGCAAGGCAAGTATTCATGGGATCATCCTTGTTGTCCTAATCACATTAACCATTAATTCATGATATGCATGTGTTTCCTTGACATCCTAAATAGTTTTATCATAGACTTGTACCTTATACCTTGTTACCCTGGGATTTATGCATTGGGTAGATCAAGCTAGTGCTCTTGAAAAATAACTATGATCATGTAACCTTGACTAATGACTTATGCAACAACGGTAAAATATGCTTTTTTAGCAACATGGATTACGGTGATCTAGAGCACAGTTTTTGAGATGCTCTAGAACCTCTGTAATCGATCACCTGGGATTTACATTACAACCATGAGAGCTACATGGCTCTGGCTTTAGTTCAGTATTAGGATCACTCTCTCGCATGTGGCAGTTCACGAAAGTTGCCATTGACGAGCGGTTGCGGGTTGCGGCCGGAGTGGCTACCGCTGCGTGTGTGTACCATCGAGGGGCTCCCGCGCCCGTGGATCCGTACTGTCTGTTGTATGTCAGCGAGCCCCTTTGAAAGACTTCATAGTGTACCCTGCCCGCTCACCTCGGCAGTGTTTTGGGAGTTATAAACCCGGGCATATGGGTAACACGACTCATGGGTAAAGTGTACAACCTCTGCAGAGTGTTAAAATGATATATTAGCCGTGCTCACGGATACGAGCGACCTGGAATTCTTATGGAACAGAATGACTTTAATCTACCTTTACTCGTTTGCTATTCATTATACATGCTTACTTGATCATATGGTTATTGGGCTGTTGATATCATTGATGCTATCCATATGCTAAAATTGTGACAACTTAAAAGCTAATGCAGTTTAACTAGTGTCATGCCTTTTTGAGCCTCATGAACCCCATGTTTACTTGTTGAGTACTAGAAGTACTTACGCTTGTTTATTTTCATATTTGGATAAAAATCCCAGATGGGTACCAGATTATCAGAGTTATGAGGAGTATCCAGAGGACTAATAGGTTTGGGGTCAACCAGTTGATGTCCCTGTGCGATGGAGCTTCGCAAGAGTTATCTTATATTTTCCACTGTTTTGTAATAAACATTAATTAGATACTTATTCGCTATGTAATAAACACCTGTGATGGTACATTTTTGATGATTTGTCGGCTTATGTATGTGACTGATTCCTGGGCACACATAAGATTTATGCATCCCATTTTGTCTTTAAAACTGGGTGTGACAGATTGGTATCAGAGCCTGGTTGACTGTAGGATGCAAGCCTAGTTAGAATTGGTTCTTAGGAATGCTCTTTTCATGCTTTTATACCTTGTTATTATTTGCTAAAACTATTACTCATCTCAAAATTATGTTATCTTGATTCTAACTTAGTTCTCATCTTTGCTTTTCTATAGATGGCCCGCAACAAGCAGACTGCTCGCAAGTCCACTCGTCCCCCACCAAAGTACGTGCCAATGGAGCCCCGCGAGGATGAAGAAGAAAAAGTCCAAGAAGAGAGCTCAGGAGACAGTCGCTCCAGGACTCCCTCTGATGAGAACAGCCGCTCCAAGACTCCTTCTGGTGGTTCGAAAGCCGGTGAAGAATGCTTGGGATGGACCAAGCACTTCCACTTCAAGGAGGGAGACGATGAGGACTGCTACCATGGCTTGTTGAAGTGGACATTGGAGAACCACTACGCCGACTGGAAGTCCGATGTGAAGTACATGTGCTATGAGAACAAGCACTTCAAGGACCCCACCTACTGGAAGTGTACCCTCTACATCTGCATCCGGAAAGACGCCACACAGTCGTGGCAAGTGGAGGCCGTCTATGAGCCCAAGATAAGCCGTGCCAACATGATGGAATGTATGGAGGATGCAGCTCGCATGGCCTTCTTTGATCTTCGTGCTCATCGTCGTAACTGTATGATGGAGGACAAGTACCGGCACCTGCCCTTTGAGACCCGTGAGGGTTGGTCCATGTTCGAGGCGAAAGATGGGTATGACGACGTCACCAAGGTGATGATCGACTTTGCTCATGAGTTGATGCAGCAGGTCGAGGTGCTGACTGATGAACTAGGTGGTCAGCGCAAGCTACTTAAGCGAGCTCGTGCAGAGAATGATGAGCTCAGAGGACGCCTGAAGATGCCCAAGTTCCATCAGAAGCTTCCCCTAGTTTTCCTTCCATAGGTCGAGTACCACCCCGTTGTAATAAAACGCTAGCAGCGAGAGTTGAGTCGAGTCGAGTCTTGTCGTGTCATGTGAACTTGGTTTTGTTATATGGTTTGTTATTATGCTTATGAGTGAGTTGGAGTTTTGTTATGAGTGTTGGAACATTGTGGGCCTGTCAACAAGTTCCTTAGTTAAGAATAAATAAGTTTGATATAAATAAAATTGCTAGCGGGTGGGTTATCCCGTTTTCTATCTTGCTGTTTTTCTAGAGCAGTCAGTACTCTTTCAGTTATATCTCAAAGATGGTTCGTCCAAGGATCATGAAATCTTTATGGAAACAACTATACTTCAATACCTTTCCAATTCATCTTGAATTATGTCCATATCTGTTCTAGTTTGGGAGATATGACAGTTACAAGTTGAAGTTTCTGTGCAGTCTGGAACTCAGGAATAGTTTTGTTAACTTGCTGTTATCACCTATTTTCGCATCTGAATCTGAAAAAGTGAGAATTATGAAAGTTGTATACAATTTCATAAGATTTCCAACCATGTAAGTTTCACTTTTGTTTGACATCTGGAACGTGATATATGACTATTTTACAGTACCGCTTGTAAGGTTTAGATTTCAGAAAGTTATGCCCAGTCATGTGTTTTGATGATTAATTAATCTAAAGGTCATACTGTTTATTTTGGATGACAGATGGCCGCAAGAGGAGGTAGAGGCAGAGGCCGTGGTAGGGGTGCACCACCAGTACCACCACCGCCGCCACCACCACCAGCACCTCCGGCAATGACTATGGAGCAGTTCATGGTAGTGCAGACATAGTTGATGCAGACGATGATGCAACACCTCCAGAATCCACCTGCACCACCATCACCGCCACCACCACCTGTCCAGCCACGGGACAAACATGGAGAGATTATGAAAGGTCGCCCTCCGGTGTTCACCCATGCTTCTGAACCACTGGAGGCGGACGACTGGTTGAGAGCTGTGGAGAAGCAGCTGAATATCGCTCAATGCAATGAGCGTGAGAAGGTGCTCTACACATTTGGTCAATTGCAGGGTGCCGCTCAAGATTGGTGGGACTCATACATGTATGGCCGTCCCAACAACGCACCAGAGGTATCTTGGCAGGAGTTCACCGATAGCTTCAGGTCCTATCATATTCTTGAAGGCATAGTAGAGCTCAAGTAGGAGTTCAGAGCTCTGAGGCAAGGGTCCATGACTGTGGCGGAGTATCGTGACAAATTTGCTCAGTTGTCTCGATATGCTCCTCATGAGGTTGCCAACGACGCTGACAAGCAGCGCCGCTTTCTGAAGGGTCTCTATGATGGCTTGCAGTTGCAGTTGATGTCCAATCTCTACCCCAACTACCAAGCTCTGGTGAACCGTGCTATTGTTATTGATAACAAGCGCAAGGAGATGGAAGCCAAGAAGAGGAGGCTTTAGGGACCATCCTCTAGAAGCAACACCCGCCAGCGACCCAATCCACAGCAGGGTTTCCAACAGAGGTACCAGGGTCCGAACAACCAGTGGAACCGTGGTCAGTTCCCGCAGCGCAGTTAGTTCCCGCAGCGTCCACAGAACTAGCAGCAGACTGTACCACAGGCGCCATGTCAGGGGAACCCCAATGCTACTCCAATGAAGCACAGTGCTCCCAACACTCCCAATAGGTGTTTCCGATGCAACAAGGAGGGGCACATGTCCTACAACTGTCCCGAAAAGCAGAACCCACAGACGCCCCAGAACCAGAGCAATCAGCAGAGGGCAAGGCAACAACCTCCAGCCAACACTGGAAGGGTGAACCACGTGTCGGCAGATACTGCACAGGAGACTCCTGAAGTGATGATGGGTACGTTCAGTATCAACTCTGTCCCCGCTACTGTACTTTTTGACTCTGGAGCTTCGCATTCTTTCATTTCTCAAGCTTTTGTTAGAATGCATGATATTTTGTTACGTACCATGAAAAACCCCATAATAGTAAGCTCACCGGGAGGGACTTTGTCTGCAATTTACTTTAGTCCTTCAGCTAGTGTGCTCCTAAGGGGGGTAGCCTTTGAGGTTGAACCTATCATGCTAAGGACAGCTGGTATTGATCTCATTTTGGGAATGGATTGGATGATGAAGTACAAGGCAGTGATTCAGTGCCAAGAGAAGGTTGTTGTCTTGACTTCACCTAAGGGGGATAGAATCAGTGTGGAAGTTGTTTTGAAAGCTCCTCAGACAGCTACAGTGAATCAACTATATGGTGATGATCGTGAACATGAATCAGTTGTTGATGAGTTCCCAGATGTTTTCCCCGATGACTTGCCAGGTATGCCACCCGACCGCGACATTGAATTTCTTATTGAGCTTTTGCCTGGTACTGCACCTATTGCTAAGCGTCCATATAGGATGGAGGTTAATGAGTTAGAAGAACTTAAGAAATAGTTGCAGGAGTTACAAGAGAAGGGTTTCATATGTCCTAGCTCTTCACCATGGGGAGCTCCGGTGATCTTTGTTGACAAGAAGGATGGTACACAACGGATGTGTGTGGATTACCGTTCGCTCAATGAGGTCACTATCAAGAATAAGTACCCTCTACCAAGGATTGATGACCTGTTTGACCAGTTGAAGGGAGCTTGTGTGTTCTCTAAGATCGATCTTCGATCAGGATATCACTAGTTGAAGATACGTGCCTCTGACATACCTAAGACTGCATTCACTACAAGGTATGGGCTATATGAGTACACTGTGATGTCGTTTGGGCTAACCAATGCACCTGCCTACTTCATGTACTTGATGAATAAGGTGTTCATGGAGTTTCTTGACAAGTTTGTGGTAGTGTTCATTGATGACATTCTAGTCTACTCCAAGAATGAGGAAGAACATGTAGAACATCTCAGGTTGGTCTTGCAGAAGCTCAGAGAACATCAGTTGTATGCTAAAAGGAGCAAGTGTGAGTTTTGGTTGAAGGAAGTGTCTTTTCTAGGTCATGTTATATCGAATGGAGGAATAACAGTGGATCCAAGTAAGGTGGCAGATGTGTTGAATTGGAACCCACCTACCAGTGTGACCGAGATTCGTAGTTTCCTTGGGTTGGCTGGTTACTACAGGAGGTTCATTGAAGGTTTCTCCAAGCTTGCGAAACTAATGACTGCATTGTTAGAGAAGAATGCTAAGTTTATATGGTCTAAGAAGTGTCAAGCTAACTTTGAAGAATTAAAGAAGCGGTTAACCACAGCGCCAATGTTGATTTTGCCAGACCTGAAGAAGAGCTTCTCCATATATTGTGATGCATCGCGTCTGGGTCTTGGTTGTGTGCTTATGCAGGAAGGCAGAGTCGTTGCTTATGCATCAATGCAGTTAAGGAAGCATGAGTTGAATTATCCTACACATGACTTGGAGTTAGCAGCTGTGGTACATGCACTGAACATCTGGAGAAACTACATAGTCGGTCACAAGAGTGATATTTACATGGATCACAAGAGTTTGAAGTACATATTCACCCAGTCAGATCTGAACTTGAGGCAACACCGTTGGTTGGAGTTGATCAAGGACTATGACTTGGAGGTACATTATCACCCTGGAAAGGCGAACGTTGTGGTAGATGCCCTCAGTAGGAAAGTTATGCCAATGAAGTACACCTAGAGATACAGTCCAAAGAGTTGTGTGCTCAGCTAGCGCATCTCAACTTGGGGTTTGTTACTAGTGCTATGGAGTTAGTTTTGGAACCCACCCTGGAACAGGAAATACGTAAGGGTCAGTTGAAAGATGAGAAACTGAAAGAGATTGCCGAGAATATCGTGATTGGTAAGGCACCAGGTTTCAGGCTGGATGACAATGGTACCCTTTGGTTTGGTAAGAGGTTGTGTGTACCTAGAGTGAAAGAGATCCGTGAGACAATTCTGCGAGAGGCCCATGATTCAGCTTACTCTATACACCCTGGAAGTACCAAGATGTATCTGGATTTGAAGGAAAAGTATTGGTGGTATGGATTAAAGGGAGATGTTGCAGAGTATGTGGCACTGTGTGATACCTGTCAGAGGGTTAAGGCAGAACACCAGCGACCAGCAGGGTTGTTGCAACCGATGAGGGTTCCCGAGTGGAAATGGGAAGAAGTTGGTATGAATTTTATCGTGGGTTTACCTCGTACACCGAGAGGATATGATTCCATATGGGTGATTGTGGACAGATTGACTAAAGTTGCACATTTCCTACCAGTGAAGACCACCTACCACGGGCCGAAATTGGCTGAGTTGTACATGGAAAGAATCGTGTGCATGCATGGGGTACCTAAGAAGATTGTCTCTGATAGGGGTACCCAGTTCACATCTCACTTCTGGCAGCAGATACATTCCGCTCTGGGGACAAAGTTGAACTTCAGTACAGCATATCACCCACAGACAGATGGTCAGACCAAAAGAACCAACCAGATATTGGAAGACATGTTGAGAGCCTGTGCATTACAACATGGTACTAGTTGGGATAAGAGTTTGCCGTATGCTTAGTTTTTGTACAACAACAGTTACTAGAAAAGTTTAAAGATGGCACCATTTGAAGCTTTATATGGAAGAAAGTGCAGAACCCCTTTGTTCTGGAATCAGACGGGAGAAAGTCAAGTGTTTGGACCCGATGTGTTGAAAAGTGCAGAGGAATAGGTGCGAATCATAAGAGAAAATTTGAAAGTTGCACAGTCTCAACAGAAGAGTTATGCTGACAACCGTAGAAGAGATTTGGTTTTCAAAGTAGGTGATTATGTCTATGTAAAGGTCTCACCTATGCGAAGCGTAAAGAGGTTCAATATGAAGGGCAAGTTAGCACCCAGATATGTTGGTCCCTTCAAGATAGTGGAGCGACGTGGTGAAGTAGCTTATCAGCTGAAGTTACCTGAGAGTCTAGCAGGGGTACACGATGTTTTTCATGTGTCATAGTTGAAGAAGTGTTTGCGTGTGCCAGAGGAGCAGATACCCTTGGATGAGTTGATAGTTAAGGAGGATCTCACTTATGAGGAATACCCGATAAAAATCATGGAAACGGCGGAAAGAGTCACCAGGAGCCGAGTCATTCGTATGTGCAAAGTTCAGTGGAATCGGTATTCGTGGATGAGGCAACTTGGGAAAGAGAAGAGGATCTGAAAAGGACATACCCGCAGCTGTTCGAGTAAGCCAGGTGAATCTCGGGACGAGATTCCTTTAAGGGGGGTAGATTTGTAACACCCAAAAGTTTGCATCCTTTAAAAATAGATTAAAAGCAATTTAAATGCATTTTTGATGGACATCTAAACCTAGGGAAAATATATAAGGATTTCATAAAATAAAATTATCACAATAGGAGAAACATTTTTGTTGCATACATGCTGGTGCATAGTGTTTTGTTTTGCTTGGCTTTTTCAAATTTCAAAAGTGCTTTTGGATATTGATTTTTGAAAATCCAAAAATAAAAGAAAAACATTTTTCTTTCTCCCTCCCTCCCTTCTCCAATCTGGCCTGAAGGCCCTCTCTTTCTCTCTTGCCTCAGCCCAGTCCGGCAGATCCCCCCCACTCCTTCTTTTCGCGTGGGCCTCTCCTCGTTCCCACTAGCCGTTCGGCCTGCTCTCGGGCGCGGACGCGTGCGCCTCCCCGCTCCGCCTGACACCCTGGCCCCACGCTTGACTCATGGGACCCGCCTGGCAGCCGCCCACTCCCCTTTCCTTCTTCTTCCTCCCTCCCCTTTCCTTCCCCGCGCGACGGCGCCTTCACTTCTCTGCCGATCGCGAAATCCGAGCAGGATCTCCCCTTTCCTTTGCCGTTGCGCCACCGGGATATAAATGCCGAGCCCCGCACACCCTACCGCCCTCACCTCGTCCTCTCGGAGCACCCCAGAGGCACCGCCGCCGCCGCACGCTGAGCACCGAGCCGCCACCGTCGCCTCTGCAGTGCCGAGCTTCTCCGTGCCGTTCGACTACTTCCCGAGCCTCGCATCGTGGTAAGGAGAGCCTCTAGGAGCTCGCTCTCCCTCCCCAACCTCTCTGTTGCGCTGCTCCGTGTTTTGTGTCGACCCGAGCCACCTCTCCGCGCGGAAGCCTCGCCCTCACGCACAATCGGAAAAACCGACTGCCCTATTGTGCTCGCCATCGCTCTCTCTCTCTCCCGGTCCAATCCGCGTCAAGAATACTACTCTGTAGCCTCGGATTGCATAGCGCCGCCGCTGTCCGGCCATGGCGCCGCTGCCGCCTCTGTCTCCGGCCGCCGTGCGCCACCGCCCTCTCCCTCCCTTCTAATCTCGGCCGTCCATCCTGGATCGAGTGGATCACAGAGACCGATACCCTTTCGGCCGACCGTTTTGCAAAAAGAACCCTGCCCCTTTTTAAATCTGAACCCGCAGTCCTAAAGCGTCTTTCTTCTTTACGTTTTCAGTTTTGGAAAGCGTACTCCCTTTCGGTTTTTGTTTTAATTCAAAATTAAATAGAAAATCCTATTTACAGATTTGCCACTCAATTTCAAATGCTCCTAAAATGTTCATTTTAATTCCTTTTTCGCCCATTCAAATTGCGTTAGATTCGTATCGACGTAATCTACGTGTTAGTTAGTTCATAGTTCATGTTAGACAACTTTTAAAAACAGTTAATCACTTAATCTCTTTTAATCTCTGGTTTAAGTTGTAAAACTTGATTAGTTCATATCTTCTTCGTTATAGCTCCGTTTTTCGTGTTTCAAACGTCTATGTGATCGTAGCGAGGCGTAGATCAGTTTTATAAAATTTTAATCTTGTTTTATTATGGCTGGTGTACTGTTCTAATCTATAGCCTTGTTTGCTTGCATGTTATGCCCGGTATGATTGTATGTGATGTGGTGATCGAGTATAGACGGTGAGCAGTACGTGGGTGACCAGGAGGTTTTCTTTGAGCAGGAGCAGCAGAAACCTTTTGAGCAAGGCAAGTATTCATGGGATCATCCTTGTTGTCCTAATCACATTAACCATTAATTCATGATATGCATGTGTTTCCTTGACATCCTAAATAGTTTTATCATAGACTTGTACCTTATACCTTGTTACCCTGGGATTTATGCATTGGGTAGATCAAGCTAGTGCTCTTGAAAAATAACTATGATCATGTAACCTTGACTAATGACTTATGCAACAACGGTAAAATATGCTTTTTTAGCAACATGGATTACGGTGATCTAGAGCACAATTTTTGAGATGCTCTAGAACCTCTGTAATCGATCACCTGGGATTTACATTACAACCATGAGAGCTACATGGCTCTGGCTTTAGTTCAGTATTAGGATCACTCTCTCGCATGTGGCAGTTCACGAAAGTTGCCATTGACGAGCGGTTGCGGGTTGCGGCCGGAGTGGCTACCGCTGCGTGTGTGTACCATCGAGGGGCTCCCGCGCCCGTGGATCCGTACTGTCTGTTGTATGTCAGCGAGCCCCTTTGAAAGACTTCATAGTGTACCCTGCCCGCTCACCTCGGCAGTGTTTTGGGAGTTATAAACCTGGGCATATGGGTAACACGACTCATGGGTAAAGTGTACAACCTCTGCAGAGTGTTAAAAACTGATATATTAGCCGTGCTCACGGATACGAGCGGCCTGGAATTCTTATGGAACAGAATGACTTTAATCTATCTTTACTCGTTTGCTATTCATTATACATGCTTACTTGATCACATGGTTATTGGGCTGTTGATATCATTGATGCTATCCATATGCTAAAATTGTGACAACTTAAAAGCTAATGTAGTTTGACGAGTGTCATAACTTTTTGAGCCTCATGAACCCCATGTTTACTTGTTGAGTACTAGAAGTACTTACGCTTGTTTATTTTCATATTTGGATAAAAATGTCGGATGGGTACCAGATTATCAGAGTTATGAGGAGTATCCAGAGGACTAATAGGTTTGGGGTCAACCAGTTGACGTCCTTGTGCGATGGAGCTTCGCGAGAGTTATCTTATATTTTCCGCTGTTTTGTAATAAACATTAATTAGATACTTATTCGCTATGTAATAAACACCTGTGATGGTACATTTTTGATGATTTGTCGGATTATGTGTGTGACTGATTCCTGGGCACACATAAGATTTATGTATCCCATTTTGTCTTTAAAACTGGGTGTGGACACTACCTAATGATTATATTGTACATAGGAATCATGGAGAGGACCAAGGAATGCATAAGGGAGGGTTTGGAGGCATGGAGGACCAGCAAGGGCACCCAAGTCAAGTTGGAGGCCCAAACCAAGTCAACTTCGAGTCTGTTTCGGAGTCCAGGACATATGGACGCCATTTTCGATGATCCACCCATGGTTGGAAAGATAATTTCATAAGGAAATCAATGGAGTTGGTTTGAGGTCTAAATTCTTTCTGAGTCATTGGGAAACGTCGAAACAAGTCAGCGTACCGAATCTGTTCCGGTGTTGTGTCACTGTTTTTGGTCCGTTGGGCCGTGTATCGTTGTTGAGCCCAATAGGGGGGTGCGTCCAAGGGTGGCGATGACCGTTAGACCTATATAACCAGCCGCCGCCGCTCTCGTTAGGTTTTGGGTTTTTCTTAGATTATTCTGTCAAGAATAGTTTCACCGTTTCGTCGGTTTGTGAGACCCCAACTCGTGAGATTAATAATCATACATCTGCAATTTGTTTGCATTCTTTCTTGTTCTTACTTGTGTTCTTCAAATCGCAAGCAAAGTACTTAGCCTTCTTGGTGAGGTCAACCGTCCAACGCTGGTTGATAACCAGAGGAGACGTGGTGCTGTGATTGCGGGGTTTCGGAACGTGTTGTTCGGAAGCCGGATCGAATTGTGTCTCGTGTCCACCAAATTGAGAGTTACCAGAACCTTTCGGAAGATCGAGCTACCCTAGTTCACATCAAGTGGTAATCAAAGCTTTAGGTATACCGTCAAGTTCATATCTATCCTTTAGTTTCGAGTGTTTACGCCTTCGTCCCATAGTCCAGTGCCATATCGTTTTCTTGTCCTACAACCCTTCCGCGTCATAACCTTTGCATATTTCAGTTTCAGAGTCCGTAGTGTTGAGTTTGTGTCCTGGTCGAGGTCTTGTTGCTGGTTAGGTCATGTTAGAGTCCAGTTCCTGTGTTTTCCCCCACCGTTTTCATCAAATTGTAGCCACCGCCGCAATTTTTTCTACTTCCGGACCATTTTGTCCTCTAATTCGGAGTCAATTTTTCAATCGGGCATAACTTTTGCGTACGGACTTCGTTTTCATAAAAGTCATAGAGTTTTTCATAGGTAAACAACATTTCGGATTTGTCTGTCCCCTCCTTCAGCGGTGTTGGCCAAACTCAAAATCCTCAAAATCGCCTCCGAAGTTTGAGTTTTTACCTTCCGAAATTTTTTCTCAATTTTGCCAATCTTCAGAAAAATCCACACGCTACGTCTTCCACCTGTTTAAGCTCAAATTTTCTGTGGTTACTTCTTTAGTGCTCCTAAGTAAAATAAAAATATCAAAAAAAAGAAAAAGAAAAATCCGAATTTTCCCAAAAAACAACGACAACCCAAGAAAATAGATAAAAGAGAGAGGACAATATCTAGAGGAGCACATAGAGAAGGGCAAACGGAGTTGTGATCGCGTGTGCTGTTTTGTGCCTTGTTTCTTTTGACCTCACTATCCATCATACTTGTTTCTCCTTATTGTTGATCATCACACACCTGGTACTTAGAGCATTAAGGCTGGCAACAAGAACAAACACTTGGGACTATAATTCAACATTACTATTTGTTTCTGATTTGTGTTCCACATATATATATTTGTCTCTTGTTGTTCCTTCCAAGCTCCACAGATTCTTCTTGACAGCAGATGTTTGCATCCCTGCAATCGCGGTTTCACATCTTCTAGGTATCCTTTGCCTTACTAGTAAGAACATCGGTAAGACTTTGGTAAGGTGTTTCCTTTTGCTGTCATCTTGAGAGACACCACTCAACCTGTGTAGTACGATTATTAGGGATAACCTTCACTGTTTGTTCCTTGTTTCTTTGTGTCTACAATGGCAGGTGACGAGCCCAAATACTTCAATGACTCCGTCAGCCAAGAGCAACTAAAAGCTATTGTAGACAGAGCCAATAAGGACATGAAGGAGACAGTCGTTAAGGCTGTCACTGAGGCAATGCTTGAACTCAAGCTCGCTAACTAGTTGGAGCGGTTGGATAGATGGTTATCAGAAATAACTGACATGGTAGCTACTCTGGAAGATCGCCCTACTAAGGCTCCTGATAATGATGTGAATGGCAGCGATGACGAAGATCTTGATGTGTATGATGCCGATGGTAATCTTGATAACCATGCGACATTGCAAAACAAACTCAGACGTCGTCTTATGGGTGGGATCCGACACAACCGCCGCCACCATCAAGGTAACCATAATCGCGGTCTCGACGATCCTTATGCTAATGTTAAGTTTATTGTACCTTCTTTTAATGGATATTATAATGCTGAGGCCTATCTTGATTGGGAGATGACAGTAGAACAAAAAATTAGTGCCCACCAAGTACCCGAAGAACATAGAGTTAGACAAACCACTAGTGAGTTTAAAGATTTTGCTATTATTTGGTGGACTGCTTTAGCTCCTGATGGTAATACACCTCGTTCATGGGAAGAGCTTAAGGTTGCTATGCATGATAGATTTGTTCCTTCATGTTACCATAGAGATCTGCGTAAGAAATTGATGCGTTTAGAACAAGGAGATAAATCAGTGCAGGATTATTATGGTGAGCTTCAAAAGGGATTGATGCGTTGTAGCGTAGTGGAGGGAACTGATGATTCTATGTGTCGATTTTATTTGGGGTTGCGACGAGACATCCAGGATATTGTTGATTATAAAGAATTTAACACTGTCAACCAGTTGTTTTAGTTTGCTATGCTTGCAAATAAGGAATTAGAGGGGCGTGACAAGCAGGGTATGTAAAAGTCCGGCAACACATACACGCCACGCTCAGGGCCATCATTGGGGCTGTCCAAGACATCCACTTACAGGTCACCACTACCATCGAACAAGCAGCAAGCATCGATTGGAGGAGCTACAACATCAAAACCGACGACTACACTACCCTCAGGCTCAGGTAAAAATTCTGTTTTGCAGGAACCAGTGAAGAGTGCCTCCTCTATTGCATCCACAGGACGCACCTCTAACATTCAGTGTCGCCGCTGCCAAGGATTCGGTCATATACAACGGGAATGCCCAAGTCAGCGGGCATACATTGCTGTGGAATATGGTTACATAAGCGCCTCGGACGTTGAGGAAGATGATGAAGAAGAACCAGTTGTGCAAGAGAGCAATGAATTTGTGGGAAAGGAACATCGACCTACATGAGCGTCATTGTGCAACGAGTACTTAGCACAAAGGTACAACATCCAGAGAAGCTGCAATGCCATAACTTGTTCCAAATTTTCTTCGTCGTCAACAATCGGCGAGCATGTGTCATCATCGATGGAGGTAGTTGCAATAACTTGGTGAGTTCAGATTTGGTCAAGAATCTTGGCTTGACCACACAATAACATCCCCATCCATACAACCTTCAGTGGTTTAATGATGCTCGAAAGGCTAAGGTAACCCAAACTTGCAGAGTTTCTTTTTCAATTGGTTCATACTCTGATTATGCTGATTGTGATGTGATACCTATGGAGGCTTGTTCACTTTTATTGGGTCATCCTTGGGAATTTGATAATGATGCTATACACCATGGTAGAAGTAATACATACACTTTTATGCATAAAGTAAAGAAAATTACTATGGTTCCTATGACCCTTGCTGAAATTATACAAGCTGATATAGAACGGGCTGCTAGTTTGAGCAATGCTAAATCTGAAAATGAACAAGTTGCTAAATCAGTTTACCCACCTAAAAAGGATAAATTGACACCTATTTCCAAGGCCACGGGAATTAAATTGAATGGTGCAGTTGTGCTAGCAAGAAAAAGTAACCTTGCTGAAATTTCTGATGATGATATTTGCTATACATTGGTTTGCAAACAAGCCTTGTTTTCACTTGATGATGTTTCTAGTTCAATACCTCCTGTTGCCACTAACCTTTTGCAGGAGTATGCAGACGTTTTCCCAGCTGAGTTACCCCCGGGGCTGCCACCTATGAGAGGAATAGAGCATTATTTGATTCCGGGAGCAACATTGTCAAACCGTGCTGCTTATCGAACCAACCCCGAGGATACTAAGGAAATTCAGCGACAAGTCCAAGAGCTTTTGGACCGCGGGTATGTACGTGAAAGTCTTAGTCCTTGTGTCGTTCCAGTAATTTTGGTTCCTAAGAAAGATGGTTCGTGGCATATGTGTGTTGATTGTAGAGCCATTAATAATATTATATTCGATATCGTCATCCTATTCCTAGGCTTGATGACATGCTTGATGAGTTGTGTGGATCTGTAATTTTCACAAAAGTTGACTTGAGTAGTGGCTACCACCAAATTAGAATGAAACTTGGAGATGAATGGAAAACAACTTTCAAAACTAAATTCAGATTATATGAGTGGTTAGTAATGCCTTTTGGTTTAACTAATGCACCTAGTACTTTCATGAGATTGATGAATGAAGTTTTAAGAGCTTTTATTGGACGATTTGTGGTGGTTTATTTTGATGATATATTGATTTATAGCAAGTCTTTGGAAGAATATATGGATCACTTACGTGCTGTTTTTAATGCTTTACGTGATGCACGTTTATTTGGTAACCTTAAGAAGTGCATCTTTTGCACGGATCGAGTCTCTTTTCTTGGTTATGTTGTTACTCCATAGGGAATTCAGGTGGATGAACAAAAAATTGAAGACAAAGAGCTGGCCGGTTCCCAAAACCATCACACAGGTGAGAAGCTTTCTTGGTCTTGCAAGTTTCTATCATTGCTTTGTCAAGGATTTTAGCGCCATTGTTGCCCCCTTGCACGAGTTGACAAAGAAAGGTGTGGTGTTCAAATGGGGTAAAGCACAAGAGGAGTCCCTTGAAACTTTGATGGACAAACTAACACATGCTCCATTGCTACAACTTCCAACCTTTGGTAAGACTTTTAAGCTAGAATGTGATGCTAGTGGAGTTGGCATTGGAGGTGTGTTGATGCAAGAAGGTAAGCCTGTTGCATACTTTAGCAAAAAATTGCATGGCCCTGTTCTTAATTACTCTACGTATGATAGGGAATTGTATGCACTTGTACGTTCTTTAGAGACGTGGCGTCATTATTTATGGCCTAAGGAATTCGTTATACATTCAGATCATGAATCGCTTAAGTATCTTCGTTCCCAAAATAATCTTAATCGTAGACATGCTAAGTGTGTTGAATTTATTGAATCTTTTCCTTATATTATCAAACACAAGAAAGAGAAAGATAATATAATTGTTGATGCTTTGTCTAGACGATATACTATGTTGTCCCAACTTGATTGTCGAATTTTTGGGCTTGAATCAATAAGAGAACAATATATGATTGATCTTGATTTTAAAGATGTGTTGTTGAATTGTAAAGAGGGTCATACATGGAACAAGTTTGTGATAAATGATGGTTTTGTTTTTAGAGCTAACCATTTGTGCATTCTAGTTGGTTCCGTTCGTTTGTTGTTGTTGCAGGAAGCGCATGGAGGAGGACTGGTGGGTCATTTTGGTGCTAAAAGAATATGGTTGATATTTTGTTGATACACTTCTTTTGGCCACAAATGAGGAGAGATGTTGAGCGGTTTGTGGCACGCTGCACCACATGTCAAAAATCTAAGTCTCGCTTGAATCCACATGGTTTGTATATGCCTCTTCCTGTTCCTTCTATTCCTTGGGCAAATATTTTGATGGACTTTGTTTTGGGATTGCCTAGGACTAAGAGGGGGAGGGATAACATTTTTGTTGTTGTGGATCGATTCTCTAAGATGGCACATTTTATACCATGTCATAAAAGTGATGATGCCATTTATATTGCTGACCTCTTTTTCAAAGAGATTGTTCGCTTGCATGGTATGCCTTCTACTATTGTTTCAGATCGCGACACTAAATTCTTGAGTCACTTTTGGCGTATGTTGACGACTCTTAACACCTAAATATAGCCATCAACTATTGCATAAAATGATAAGAAATAAACTACAAAACATAGTTGTAGGGTTTGATTCTAACGAGTTCCACGAGTTTTGGTGTTCTCACTTGTTTTTCAGGACATTCAAGTTTTACTATATAAAAGTACCTCAAATAAGGAATTGGAGTACACCATTGTGAAGAGCTCGTTGAGCTGATCAAAATGGACCTAGCACTTGCTATATTTGGAGCCCCGATGAGAAAGATATCAACACCGCAATGGAATTCAACTTGGGAATAATCTACCGGAACCATCACCCACTATATATTTGAGGGATTAAAATGCAAGAATCCCATAGCTTTGGTGAATCTATATTTTCCAGGGACTATTCAGAGAATCATAGAAGATCTATTTATTAGAATATTTTCCTTTGTACTCAGGAAGGGTCTAGAAGGCAACCGAAGTAACAAGCGGGGCCCAAGAGGTTGAGATAGGGTGTCGGGCGGCACCACTCTAGGTCGGCCGGCCTGCTATAATGCCCAATAAGGCCCAATAAGGCCCATCTTCGTATGGCGGCGCCTAACCGACCTATGGAGCCCATATTGACCATTGCTCAAGGTCAGTTTGATCCGAGGGCTATCGTTGATCCCACCATGCTATAAATAGAGGGGCAGACCCCCCTCTCCAGGGCATCTCATCTCAATATTCTTCTCCAAAGCAATAGCTAGGGTTTCAATTATAAGTAGAGAAGGAGAGAGGTCCCTCTAGTTGTCTAGATCTAGTTCTAGTTCATCTAGTTGTAATGAGAGGTGAGAGAGAGAGAGAGGAGGAGAGAGCTAGGAGGAGCTGGATTTGTTGGATCTTCCTCAACATTTTACCTTTGCAACATCTAGTTCGGAGCAATCTCCAGGTTCTTCATTTATTATTTCTAAGTATCTTATTTCAGTTCTTACTTTATTCTATTTATGGTATCTCCACTCGTATTGAGTGCTCTAGTCTTTGCGGAGCCAGAGTAATAATTAATAGGTTAGGCGTGATGCCTAGTCTTGCAATTACCTGAGTTTGCGCCCAATCCCACGGATAGTTGTGGTAGCCCCACAGGTGACAGCTCTGTAAGGCCTTTGTAGTCCACCACATTTGGGGTTTATGTTTCGTAGAGCTTTTGGGAGCCTCTCCCGACTACCTTTTTCCCAGTCTTTATTGAGAGTCGGGAACGTATTGTTGCTCCAAAGTAGGTAGAGTATTGTGGGCCGTTGATTAGATAGAACCCCTTAGAAAACTCTAAAATCTCTCTTTACCTAGTTATCATTATTTGTCTAGTTTACCTAGTTATCATTCTCTACCCATTTATCTTATCTACCACCAACATAATATATCTTATCTATCCTTGGACGTTCTTAGTTCTTCTCTAGTTCACTTCGCGTTCCCCGTGGAAATCAATACCCTTGGAATACTCGTGGGTGAAAGCTACAACGGTATCTGTGCGCTTGCGGATTTATTTGTGTGTATTAAGAAATACCAACAAGCTTTCTGGCACCATTGTCGGGGACTTCTTTTCTTGGTGACAACGTTAATTAGTGTCAACAAGCTTTCTGGCACCGTTGCCGGGGAATGGCAGCTGTGCTAGTTTCGAACTATAGTCATCCATTTACTTTTTTCTTTTTACCATCCTTCTCACCTTACCATATTCATCTTACTATAACTATGAATACTCTACTCCAAAGGGCGACTTGTTGGAGAATCCACCATCTTTATACTCCATTCTTATAAATGGCTATGGGCTTCGCCCTGCTTGTATAGCCATGGTTTGGGAGCAATCTTTCTCTAGCCTTGGTTTAGGTTTAACTTTATTTGAAAATATGACACATCCAAGTATAAAGGAGGCCTCAAACGAGACCAATTTGAGACTCACCAATCCAAGTGGAATTTTGAACATCCATGAAGAATCAACTATAGAGATTAGAGAGGAAGATGATATCAATGAGCATAGAATCTATTCCATAACTATCTGATTAAATCTTTGCTCATATGAGACATCTCCAGAACCCATTGGTCTCTCTATCATTACCACACATGACATCTCAACCACCCTAACACTTTTTGTTTACAAAAACTTTAAAAGGGTGGTTGTTGATGCATATGTTATCATAAATATTGTAGATCTCGTTGTGTAAATCTTGAGATGGGTAATGGAGGGGAAACCATGTCACTAAAAACACATCATGAAAGGTTTCCCTAGGACAAGCTTAGTGTCTTAAAATAAGCACCTCTTAGATCTTAACATGAGTATTCACCCTTTTTGTTGCCTACCTTTGTGAAGTGAGCATAAAATTATGTGATTATATTCCTTCGGGTATTTTTGTGACTAACCTTTCGAGGTATAGAGCACAAAGAATGAAGGAATGACAAACATAAGGTATGTCTAACAATCATCATGCAACATTGAATTTCAGTCATCCAATCTTGATTTTGAAAAATTCAAGCTTGGGGCATAACCCACCATAAAAATATCTTTTGTCATGTTGCTACATTAACTAGGTTGTTCGTACTTTTAAAAGCATGCTCAAACCACTAAATTGCTAATTGGGCTCTTTCATCTTCACTTGAGTAAATCTCCATAGTACTTTCATGCTACCTTCATCTACTATAGTGTATGTTTAGCTTTTGAAGTATTTTCATATATCTTTTAAATTATGCATGGTGCTTAGTTTAAATCAAAGGTATTTTGAATTTACTTCTAAAGGCTTTTAAATTAAGCATGGTGCTTAGGTTAAAATGTCTTCCTAAATTAATCTTGATGTGTCTAGGTTGATTTTAGAACTGATAGTATACTAGAGTAGATATTGGATATTTTGTTGGACTAACCCCTGCAGGAAAACTTTCAATATCAAAAAGGGAAGTCCTAAGATAAGCTCACACTAGAGATGAATAGAGACACATGAACTTCTACAACTTTCACAAGAGAGACGCAGCTAATTCATCAAGGATAGATGAATTCCATGGAGTAAGGAGAAGACAAAGAACAAAATCAACCCACTCGATCCATGGAATAGGGTGAACAAAAGTTCAAGACAAGACCATCAGAGATGTCAAGATCATAAGAACAAGGATGAGAGAGGAGTGGAACAAGAAGACAAGCAGTTAATGCACAACCAGTTGATCAAGGGAACCTTTCATGAGGGTTACGATGCCATCATTCTTCAAGTGACAAAGGTAAAGGTAAGTAAGCATCACTCTAAAAACTTTTCTTTGATTCTAGTATTCACATAAATATCTAAACATGTTTAAGCTGCAACTTTATTTCTAACTTGATTAACTAAACATGTTAGTTCTTTAAAGCTTGATCCTAGTATCATTTCTTGATCCCACAGTCTTAACCATATTTGCTAAAATGTTGCACATCCAACCTATGAAGATGATAATCTTAATCATATACATTATCCATAGACAATATTTCCATGTGTTAAAGCAATATGATTAGTTATGTGTTGTTGAAATACTACATTCATGCTCATACTCGCATCTTATCACACATGTCATGGTTGAATAAAATATAAGAACATCAATTCAATTTTGGTCAATATGTTCAGGTTAGAGATGAATGAATAAACTTTTGGTTCTATTGGTGTGTTTCCCACCAGCAGAACCCATGCACTTGATCTCTGCCTTGTTTTTATGAGCAGGACACTTCTTCACCGTACCATCAAGAGCATGGGTGGAAGACACCCTACCAATGAAGAAAGGAGATTCAGGGAGACTTGTCATCCCAATCTCCATTGAAGCTTACACTTTTAAAGAAGTTGTTTGTGACCTTGGAAAACAGATGTTGTACATCTATGAGGATACAACCGCAACTACAAGGTAAGCAAACATCCAAGGCCTCATCAAGATTAGACCACACTCCTAAAGACGTCTGAACCAGAGAGGTCCGGTTCAACGGACCTAAATCTCTGAACCTTAGTCGGAAGGTAAACTCGATAAGTTATCTGCATATTTATTTCCCTCTACATTGCATTAGTTGCACTCTAGCATATTTACTTTCCATAAGTATATATGGCATTATTTATATATCATCCTTAGTATAATCCATTGCATAATCATCTTAATCATAACATATCTATATTATTGCACTGTATTGTATTATAAAAAGGAAAAAAACATTTAAGCCCCATGTGAATAAGTCTTCCAACTATTTAGTGTGGAGGCATAAAAATTATTGCATTAGTTATTTTCATATAAAATTGAAAATCTAAAAATATAGGAATAGAAGAATTCTGCAAAGCTCTAGTCAATCAAGGCATAATGGTTTACCGCTAACGCTTAATCTGTTCCACGAGCTTTGTTGTCTATTTGAGTTTAGCAGGATTTGGAAAGACTAGACATGATTAGATAACTTCATCTACTTTGAGAAGTACAACTACATCAACTATCATCTATGAAGTCTCAGAGAAGTGAAGTAAGTCTACATTGTCTAAATGAATGACTATGTCAGCATCCATCTTGGGGGAGAGCACCCCCATGTATCCAGGTAAGCATCCTTGTTTACTTAGGTTTACTTTGATATTAGTTACATAAAATAATTCAAATATAAAAAAATATATGAGCACATGAAGGTTCACACTTAAATATTATAAATCACAAAAGTTACAATTTAGACACTTTCTATATCTATGGAATTTCCATTGTCTACTTTATCCTTAAGAGAGTTTTTTATTTAGTAATGATAATAGGTGTGTTTAGTTTGTTTGATTTTAGAAGTTGCTAATAATAAAAAGAACTCTGAAGATAACTCTATATATGGAAATGATGAATAGTTTCTCTACCGTAATTCCTTTCAAGTACCTAGATATAACTGTTTTGACATAAGATTTGCTCTGAACTTGAAACTTGTGGGTTGCAAATGCTTGAACTAAGTCTAGGTAGTTGATAGGTATGATATGAGAAAGTTTGAGCTACTATTTATCTTGTTCCTAGAAATACTATAGTTATGGAGAATTTATCTTTTGAAACTTGAAAATATTACATGACGAGAGCTTGAAGTCCTATCACATCCATATATACATGCCTGGTAGATTAGGAAAACATTTGCTATCATATTTACTACATGTATTTGCATTGAGTTTTGTCAAGCTTTGTTGACCCTTAGAGACTTGTCATGCTTTTAAAATCAAGATCACGAACACTCCACTCATTTATGTTACTTCTATCCTGAAAGTACGCATCCAAATATATGTCATTCAGATCCACCAGAAAAATGCTTTATTCTTACCTTGGGAGTAAGCAACCAAAAATATCCTAGTTTTCCACCTATCCATATATTCCATTACCCTAGTTATAACTGCTTCAAAGATTTCCTTGTTATCATCTCTCAAAAGTTTTATTATAGAAAGAGACTTGGAGTTGTGAAAAAAGAGAGTAAAACATGGACAAGTGTCCTACCAAAAACAATGGGTACTTAGATGCCTGCCTCTCTGGAAAAAAGAAGAAGAAGAAAGCAAGCCCAAGTTAAGATTCCAAGTTGCAAAAGGGAGATGTTATATATATTCAAGGAGCAGAGTAGAATTAGGTTTCCACCATACACCCTCATATATCCACCATATATCCCATACATATGCACATCTTGATTTGATTGTATGCCCTGTTTCTCTAGATCCATTGTTTGACTTTACAAAATATGATTTGCAAGTATGTATGAGTTGTTTCTCCCCACCTATGAACTCCATATATAGCCTATTAGTTATAGGGTGAGAGAGAAGACACATTGTTACTTTGCCTATTCCAACAATAATACATATTCTGAGAGAAGGCATAACACCATTGTTGGCTTGGTGAGGATCCAAAAATACCACATATAGAGAGACTTGAGAGGGTCATAGAAAAGAGACTTTGAGTTTTATTTCGAAAACTTTGCAAAACTCTAGGATGAAAGTTGAGTAAAGAGCTTGAGACATAGTGCTTGGCTTGATCATTCTACTTTCCAATTGCTCAAGACCAAAGTGAAGGCTATAAGCCCCATTGTTAAAGGTAATATGGGTAAGTTTGAAAGATAGAATAGTTTACTCTAATCCAGAGGAGAACTTTTGTTTGAAAGCATGTGTACTTTTGAGGAGTGAAAGCATTGTAGCAACTCCTGATCCATTGTTAAGTTTAGCTATGCATAGGGACTAGCAAAGGTTAAGCTTGGGGGAACTTGTTGATGGCTCTTAACACCTAAATATAGCCATCAACTATTGCATAATATGATAAGAAATAAACTACAAAGCATAGTTGTAGGGTTTGATTCTAACGAGTTTCACGAGTTTTGGTGTTCTCACTTGTTTTGCAGGACATTCAAGTTTTACTATATAAAAGTACCTAAAATAAGGAATTGGAGTACACCGTTGTGAAGAGCTCGTCGAGCCGATCGAAACGGACCTAGCACTTGCTATATTTGGAGCCCGATGAGAAAGATATCAACACTGCAATGGAATTCAACTTGGGAACAATCTAGAACATACCAGAACCATCACCCACTATATATTTGAGGGATTAAAATGCAAGAATCCCATAGATTTGGTGAATCTATATTTTCCAGGGACTATTCCAGAGAATCATAGAAGATCTAGTTATCAGAATAATTATGGGAAGAATCTCGCGGGGAAATAGTTTCCTTTGTACTCAGAAAGGGTCCAGAAGGCAACCGAAGTAACAAGCGGGGCCCAAGAGGTTGAGATAGGGTGTCGGGCGGCACCACTCTAGGTCGGCCGGCCTGCTATAAGGCCCATCTTCGTATGGCGGCGCCTAACCGACCTATGGAGCCCATATTGACTATTGCTCAAGGTCGGTTTGATCCGAGGGCTATCGTTGATCCCACCAGGCTATAAATAGAGGGGTAGACCCCCCCCCCTCTCCAGGGTATCTCATCTCATTATTGTTCTCCAGAGCAATATCTAGGGTTTCAATTATAAGTAGAGAAGGAGAGAGGTCCCTCTAGTTGTCTAGATCTAGTTCTTCTAGTTCTAGTTCATCTAGTTGTAATGAGAGGTGAGAGAGAGGAGAGAGCTAGGAGGAGCTGGATCTGTTGGATCTTCCTTAACATTGTACCTTTGCAGCATCTAGTTCGGAGCAATCTCCAGGTTCTTCATTTATTATTTCTAAGTATCTTATTTCAGTTCTTACTTTATTCTATTTATGAGATCTCCACTCGTATTGAGTGCTCTAGTCTTCGCGGAGCTAGAGTAGTAATTAATAGGTTAGGCGTGGTGTCTAGTCTTGCAATTACCTGAGTTTGCGCCCAATCCCACGGATAGTTGTGGTAGCCCCACAGGTGATAGCTTTGTAAGGCCTTTGTAGTCCACCACGTTCGGGTTTGTGTTTCGTAGAGTTTTTGGCAGCCTCTCCCGGCTACCTTTTTCCCAGTCTTTATCGAGAGTCGAGAAGGTACTGTTGCTCCAAAGTAGGTAGAGTATTGTGGGCCTTTGATTAGATGGAACCCCTTAGAAAATTCTAAAATCTCTCTTTACCTAGTTATCATTATTTATCTAGCTTACCTAGTTATCATTCTCTACCCATTTATCTTATCTACCACCAAAATAATATATCTTATATATCCTTGGACGTTCTTAGTTCTTCTCTAGTTCACTTCGCGTTCCCCGTGGAAATCGATACCCTTGGAATACTCACGGGTGAAAGCTACAGCGGTATCCGTGCGCTTGTAGATTTATCTGTGTACGTTAAGAAATACCAATAAGCTTTCAGGTGCCTTTGCTAGGGACTTTTGTTCTTGGTGACGACATTAAGAAGTGTCAACAACGTAGTCTATGGAATAAGTTGGGAACAAAACTATTGTTTTCAACAACTTGTCACCCACAAACCGATAGACAAACAGAGGTCGTGAACCGTACTTTGGGCACCATGTTGAGAACTATTTTGAAGAAAAATTTGAAGATGTGGGAAGACTGTTTGCCTCATGTGGAGTTTGCTTACAATATGGCAACACATTCTACCACCAAGGTTAGTCCGTTTCAGGTAGTGTATGGTTTTAACCCTCTTGCTCCAATTGATATTTTTCCTTTACTTACCAATGAAAGAACACATAGTGATGCTAGCGCACATGCTGAATTTATTCATAAGTTGCATGCAACCACTAAAGAAAATATTGAAAAGATGAATGAAAAGTATAGAATTGATGGTAGAAAGGAAATTAAACTTGAACCGGGTACTTTAGTATGGTTACATTTGAGAAAAGATAGGTTTCCGGATCTGCGTAAATCAAAATTAATGTCAAGGGCTGCCGGTCCATATAAAATTATTGAAAAAATAAATAACAATGCATACAAACTTGAGTTGTCACCCGAGTTCGGGGTTAGTCCTTCTTTCAACATTTCAGATTTGAAGCCATATTTGGGAGAGAGAAGATGACCTTGAGTCGAGGACGACTCCAATTCAAGAGGGGGAGGATGATGAGGACATCACTCCTTTGGATGAACATGATGATCCTCTGCTGGACATTCAAGGTCCAATCACAAGAGCTCGCGCGCGACAATTAAATTTAGAGGTGTGCTCGTTCCTAAACAAGTCTTTATATAATTTTGAGATAAATTGCTACCTAATGATTATATTGTACTTAGGAATCATGGAGAGGACCAAGGGATGCATAAGGGAGGGTTTGGAGGCATGGACGACCAGCAAGGGCTCCCAAGTCAAGTTGGAGGCCCAAACCAAGTCGACTTCGAGTCTGTTTCGGAGTCCAGGACCAACAAGGAGTAAAACGGACGCTCAGGATGCATACAGACTCCGTTTTCTATGATCAACCCATATGGATGGAAAGATAATTTCATAAGGAAACCAATGGCGTTGGTTTGAGATCCAAACTCCTTTTGAGACATCGGGAAACGTTGAAGAAAGTCAGCGTCCAGAATTTGTTCCGGTGTTGTGTCACTGTTTTTGGTCTGTTGGGCCGTGTATCGTCGTTGAGCCAAATAGGGGGGGCGCGTCCAGGGGTGGCGATGACCTTTAGACCTATATAACAAGTCGTCGTCGCTCTCGTTAGGTTTTGGGTTTTGCTTAGATTATTCTGTCAAGAACATTTTCGTTGTTTCGTCGGTTTGTGAGACCCCAACTTGTGAGATTAATCATACATCTGCAATTTGGTTGCATTCTTTCTTGTTCTTGCTTGTGTTGTTTGAATCGCAAGCAAAGGACTTAGCCTTCTTGGCGAGGTCAACCATGCAACGCCAGTTGATAACTAGAGGAGACGTGGTGCTGCGATTGCGAGGTTTCGGATCATGTTGTTCGGACGCCGGATCGAATTGTGTCTCGTGTCCACCAAATCGAGTTACCAGAACCTTTGGGAAGATTGGGTTACCCTAGTTCACATCAGACAGCAAACTCTGTTCTTGCCTCTAATGCTAGTTGTGGCTCAGACTTGCAGCCTACCTAGACTAGACTATAACAGTCACACAATTAGATGATGAGTTCAACGTCATGAACTAGTGACATCAACACAAACTAACATGATCACATGCTAAAACTAGCATGATCAACCATTTAAATACTTGCTAAAGATATTTTAATTATGCCTATTTCAACCATTTATTCAGAATCTACCTTTAGCACAACTAGCATGATCATCGAGGAGTGGCAGCGGAGGCTGAAACCTAAAACTATGCAAGCACTCACTTGCATCAAGGATGGAGAGACTCTTGAATCAAGGCCACAACACACTAGTACAGAACCGGGATTTAGCCCCGGTCTGTAAGGGCCTTTAGCCCCGGTGCCTGAACCGGGCTAAGAATTCAAGACTAAATGTCTCCCCTTTAGCCCTGGTTCGCAGGCCCGGGGCTAAAGCTCGACCTTTAGCCCCGGTTGGTAATACCAACCGGGGCTAAAGGGTGCGCCAGGTGGCGCAGGCGGGCCACTCGTGGCAGCACCCTTTAGCCCCGGTTGGTATTACCAACCGAGGCTAAAGACCCTTTTTTCTGATTTTGGTATTTCTTAATTTGGTTTTCCAATTAGATTAGGTATTCAAATGTGTGTATTCTTCGCTTCTAATACATGTATTCGCTGCTAATACATGTATTCACGCACTTATAAGTTAGTTTCAAACATTAAACACAAATAAACTATGAAACTCTATAAGTATAATATATATATATATATATGCACATAAAATTCGTAATATTATCGAAATTCATAGAGATGTCAATCTTATTGTACAATACAATAGTTCAACGATTTAGTACTACCAATTCGGAGAAGTGTAAGTCATCTATCTTGTAACCAATAATCTCATCGATGAACAACAACGTATTAAATAGTGCACTCTCAGTAGCTTCACACTTACGAGCACATGGTGTATTAACAACGTTTAACGGTGGTCGAGTAGTTGGAGGGTCTCCCTTCTTAGTCGCAACCAACTTTGCTTGAAATCCTGCAGTAGTTAGTGTTGGCTCTTCATCAGTATATTGCCAGTCATAACCCAATGCATCCATTACTTGGTTCAAAATGGTTTCAAAACTACACCCTGCGTAGGTCATGTCATACTCCTCTACCTATAATTATAGGGTTAATTATGAGACTAATATTGACAACATATAACAACAAATATAGGTATAAGTTATGAGTCTTAAACTTACCTTTGGCGAGTTCTGAGCCATTCGTGCACATAAACCCCGAATATCAGGATACATGTTGCGATTAATAGCTTCAATCTTCACTGAAGACAGAGTAGGAAGTGTGATCCCATTTCTTGAGAGCGTGACAGCACAAGCATAAATGACATACTTAATAGCAACACCCCGCTGGCTTGTCTGTATTCCCACCTTTGAGATTTGTAACACATTGTGCCCGCCAACACCACCGCGGCCACGACCACTACCACGACCACGACCATGACCATGACCCATCCTAACGGCAATTGAAAATAAAATACAACATTGGAGTTCTGGACCATTGTTTACATGATTAATCTGAACATCCACATTGTCAACCCCAAAATAGGTGAGTGTTGATTTAAGCCAAACAACTGGATTAATCATCTACATTACATATCAGACATGTTAATTAACTTGGATGATCTAGTCATACATATGAAACATATATTGATTATTAACTTACTATGTTCGGATAATTCCGCGGTACTACCGGAAATACCGGATCGAAACCCATCCAAGTACAATAACCATTCCAACCAATTTCTTCCGGTGGTGGGAGATTACGACGTCCAACCATCTATATATTAAATCACATATACTCAGATTATATTTCATATATATCTCAGTATCCATCTATCTCTTTATCTATATAGCAATAATGGAAGATACATATATATATCAAATCATATATAGAAATAATGGAAGGTCTATAATGGAAGGTCTATATTTCTCTAACAAATCCATATATATATATCAAATTTATCTATATAGCAATAATGGAAGATATATATATATATATATATATTAAATCATATATAAAAATAATGGAAGGTCTATAATGGAAGGTCTATATTTCGCTAACAAATCCATATATATCAAAAGCATGAATGTGGTACACATAATACATTACTAAAACTAAATCAATTTCCTAAAACTAAATTATATTACTAACATCAATCAATTTCATAAAACTAGAATATATTACCAACATAATTAAATTTCCTAAATCAATTTAATAAAACTAGAATATATTACTTCTTCCTTCTTTCTCCTTCTTCTTTCTCCTTTACACACCTTTAGCCCTACAAAATCATTTAGACAAATGTTAGATTAATTTGTGAAAAAAGCAACATAAATATAGTTGAGTCAATTTCTATATTTCTTTTGTAAACACCTTTTCTCCTTTCCTTCTCCTCCCTCCTTTTTTCCTCTCCTTTTTCCTCTTCTTTCTCTTCTATTCTTCTTTTTTCTTCTTCTCTCTCCTTTTCTTCTCTGATCTCCGATCTCTCTCCAGTGGCTGCTGATCGACCGGCCCGTCCTAACTCTCTCGGACGGCGGGCCCGCGAGGCAGAGAGGTAGACGGCGGCGGTGCACGCGGCAGTGGCGGCTTGCGCGGATTGCGCGGCGGCGGCGCTCGGACGGCGGGCTCCTCCGACAGCGTGGCTCAGATTGCGGCGGGCTCCTCCAACGACGCTCGGACGGCGGCAGGCTCCTCCGACGGCGTGGCGGCGGTTGTGCTGCGTCGAGGAAGAAGGTCGGCCACGCGCGAGATCTAAGACAGAGGGGAGGAGGAAGACAAGAGATCGACCGCGGCTTATATAGGAAGGCCACCTTTAGCCCCGGTTGGTAATACCAACCGGGGCTAAAGGCCTGTTTAGGCGCCAAACGAAATTTCCAGGGGGCTAAAGGCCTGTTTAGGCGCCAAACAAAATTTCCTTTTCCAGGGGGCTAATGAAGATCTACATGCCACCATTTTTTTAAAAAAAATAAACATTAAATTTCCTTTTGCTTTATTATACACTAGAAAGATGTATAATATAAAATATTTTACTTTTTTTATAATATTAAATATAAATGTAACTAACCATTAGAATTTAGTTAATGCAAAAGTATATTGTTCAATTAAAAAAAATAAAATTCTTGGTTACAAAGGTTAAACTATTTGTGTTTCACCATTCATTGTCCAATTATGCGACCTTTAAGTGTACCCTTAAATAGAAAATTGTTAATAAGACACTAAATGACCCTATATATATGAAAAACTTTTGAATACAAAGGTTTTATAACTCATCAAGATCATTCATTTTAGAACTAAACTTTTTCACTCACAAACTTATTTGACCATCATCTTCAGAGAGTGCGTCCTCTGCCCCTGCCCCTGCCCCTGCCCCTGCCTCTTCTTCTTCTGTTTCCACCATTGCAGTATCATTGAAGTCATCATATTGAGCAATAATGTCGTCAGGGTCCAATTGCTCTTCTTCGTCTTCCATCATAATTCCGGTTTCTCCATGCTTGGTCCAACAAATATAGTGTGACATGAAACCCGACTTCAATATAGTTCGAGATGGAACACCATCATGTGTCATTTCTGAGTCATACAAATACTAATGTATGCTCTATGAAAGCCTCGACATAGAAATCTTCCCAAGCCCTTTCACCTTGCCTTTTCCATTGTCACCAAATGTGATACTATCAAATCTTTGAGTGTAATCTTGGTTGATTGAGTTGAACATCCTTCCATCGTCGGTCATGTGTTGAGTGCACCCACTATCAAGCACCCAATGCCTCCCTCCGGCTTTGTAATTGACCTACAAGAGAGACCAATCCATGGTGCACCAACACCATTAGTACCCTTGGAAAGTACATAGAATGAATCAACTCTCATGGAGGATACATCTTGTTTGGCCTTCTTGTTCTTGCATGCTTTCTCATTGTGACCAACTTGCTTGCAACTCTTGCAATAGCTACCGGTGTTCTTCACAAAACGAGTTTTGTGAGAAACAAAGGCAGCCTTGCCTTTCTTGGGGGTATAGCCCAATCCCTCTTTGTAGAGAGATGCTCTTTGGCTACCCAAGCACATAAGCAAGTGGTCCTCACCTCCATAAGTCTTAGCTAAGGAGTGATTGAGCTTTGTAACCTCCTTCTTGAGGGTTTCATTTTCATGTGTGAGCTCCTTTGCCTTGAAAAGCTTTAGGATTTCCTCCTTCTTCCTTCATTTGCAAGTGTGAGCTCTTGTTTGCTTTTCCTTAGCCTCCTTTGCTCCATCACTTGTCTACTTCATCTTCTCCATAGTGTACTACACTTGCCACAGGTAATGAGAGGGAGGTCTGGCCTTAGTCGCTTTGGAACCCGATCAGAGGCCGAGTGTCCCGAAGCAGTTGTCATCTATATACTCATTTTTCAAACTAGATATTATAAATTCCTTATATTCTAAACAAAGAAAATAAAACAACTAAAATTTACATTTCTCTAAAATCATCAATTGTGCCATGTAGACAACTAAAGTATTCTAGGTAGCTACCTTCTTCATCTAAATATATAATTATTTTGAGCTCATGTGGCATATATATAAATCAAGAACAATCCACCATAAATTCATCATTTAATAAAATCTTAATAAGAATATATATTTCTCAACCTAAGCTAAATTAATCTTGAAATGTGGAACATATAATACCCTAGAAATGAAAGGTGTATACTTAGAATACTAATTTTAGTTGCCTTGTTCAAAATATTCAAACAATGTCAAGTGAATGAAACTTAAAATGGCAAAAAAGAGAAAATCATAAAGAAAAATCACATCTAGAACAAGAAACAATATATGTTGCCGCTAAAACATGAGAGGTTGAAGATAGTAATCTTTCAACGACTCGATGGAGGCGTAGAAGTGATCAAATGAAGCAATGACCAAAGAGGAGATGAAGAACAATGAAGAACACACCAAGAACAGGAGCAAGAAATTAAACAGAGAGGAAGAAATGAGCTCTCGGGCTCGGGGAGGGGGGAGGAAGAGAGTTCAATATAGGGGGGGTGACCTTTAGTCCCGGTGTTGACACCGTTTTTCGACACGTGTTAAATAGGCTGAGGCTTGACTGGTCAATGGCCGTTCTCCATCGGCATCGGTAAAGTATGAGCCAATATGGCTGATGGGAGAGCGCTGCAGAAAACCAAGTGTGTAGGCTAGATGATCTTGGCCGACGAAGGTGAAATCTTGCTGAAGCTGATTGCCAGTAAAAAGTCATTGCCGATGGCCGATGAAGAGTCATTGCCGACTGCCGATGAGGGGTCATTGCCAACTGCCGATGAAGGATCATTGCTGATTGTCGATGAGGGGTCATTGTCGATTGCCGATGGAGGATGGTTGCCGATTGCCGATGGAAGGTGGTTGCCGATTGCCGATGAAGAGATGTTGCCGATTGCCGATCGGGAAAGTATTGCCGATGCCGATGGGCGTGACTTAGCACTCAGCGGCAGCGGAGGATCACGAGTGGCCAAAGAAGGAAGGTGCGGATTGAAGGGGTCTGCCGATGGAAAGTTTCCATCGAAAGGAAGTATAAGGAAACTGGTGTTTTGTACCAGTATTATTATGGTAGTTTGAGTCCGACTCTTGCATGACTCGTTTATTTTCCTTTAAAATAGGTGTGTTTGTTTAGGAAATAAATATTGTTATCCGGCTCCTGCGCGAGTCAGTTTCCTTTAAAGTAGGAGTTTGTTTTAGGAAGGATATGTGTCGTGTCTTTGTACAACTCTCCATGCGAGAGTATAAATATGTGCCCGAGGGCTATGGAATAATACAATCCAATTCAAAACAAACCAATTTTATCTTATTCTACCTTTTATCGCAATTTACCTTTTTACTGCATTAGTTATAGGTTTTCAATGAGTTCTTTCAAGCTTTCGACGGGCTGCATCACCTTGATCTCCGTCAAATCCTTGCTAGTTCCGCGTGGGAGTACCTCTAGGCTTTGGCAATCCGGGCGCATCGCTGTTTGCCTCGTCTAGCTCTGCTCTAGTTACCCTTGATCAATCTAAGCCTTGACGTCCGGGCGCATAGCTGTCGTCTCGTTCAGTTTGTTCTAGTTATCATCCTTGTCGATTGATTGGTCAAACCGACTGGCACGCCTCCGGAATACCGAGTTTTGGGTAATAGCCCGAGGTGTTCACAGATCTGACGCTTTTTGTGTCAACACCTCTTTTGGCACGCTCGGTGGGACAGATTATACAGATCTACACATTCGGCATGGCTGATCACGCCGATGTCAACCAGAGAAATGTCATTGAAGTGTCTGAGGCCGATCTGAAAGATGATCAGAAGCAGGCCATGGAGCGGGCCATGGAGGAATACAGGCAGCTGTATCTCAAATCCTTCAGCCTCAGCAGGAGTGGCGAGGCAATTCAGAAGCAAGATCCGTTGTTGCCACGGCAGGTCACGTACGACGCCAACCCTGGTAAGCTACAAGAGATGGTTAATGCCGCTGTAAGTCAAGCTTTGATTAACCACTCTAGCGTGCTGTCCAATACTGTCTACAATGCTGTCGCACAAACATTCAAAGAAGGACATGCACCGCGATATGCCGGTCCAGCGTATCATCAGCCTGGATTGGCATCTACCAGCCCATCGGCGGTCCCAATAGCGTCTTCCACCCCTGTGGAGCTGTCTGCCGATGTGGCTATATCACCAAGACTGAACGCTGGCGACACTACCAAGTTCAACGCAGATCCAGCCGCGTCGGCAACTTCAGGGCCAGCCCCCGCTAACTGGTGGGGATACGGTATGCCTCCGAATCTATATGCTGGTTCTAATCTAGTGCAGGGAGACGGTTCAGCCTGGAGGAATTCTACGGCATCGGCAGCGCAGTCACAGCCGATGGCTCATATGATGCACAACTCTGCGCCTGCTCCAACCATACAAGTGCCATCAGATGATCTCCAAGTAATCCCCAAGATACCCCTGATGCCACCATCGGCAAGCTCTGTGCCGATGCAACACATTATAACCACTGGCAATCAATCTCTGCTGGCGAATTCTCAAGTTGGAGCGCCGGTCCCCAGGGTAATCTAGTAATCAATTGCTCTAGAATTCAAGAACCGCATGCTCCGGTCAGCTATCAGCCATCGGCAAGTCATATGCCGATGCTTTGTAATCCCGGATGGGTCAACCAGCCACCAGCTCAGCAACCTGGCGCGCCGATGTATTATTATGGAGGCCCAGCTTACACTCAGAGCGGACCATCGGTACAGCAACCGATGAATGTGACGGTCCAGCCAACTCCGCCAAGTATGCCAAAACCATCCATCGGTAAGTCAACTGATGCATAGTGTCCAGATGACTAGTGCTGCGCCCGCGACTACTGCACATCTTCAAGAGGCACGCCAGCCGACTCCACCAGTCGACAATCAGCCAATGAGTCGGCAAGAGTAGGACGCGTACTGGGTCGGCAAGATTGCCGAAGTCATGAAAGAGCAATTCGGCATCAGACCCAAGGTCAACACATACTCCTATCGGACTCCATACCCGCCTGCATATGACTTGATTCCTCTTCCAAATCGGTACAAGGTGCCCGATTTTACCAAGTTCTCCGGCCAAGACGACACGTCAACAATGGAGCACATCAACCGCTTCATTATCCAATGTGGAGAAGCTGCCAGCAGGGAAGAATTAAGGGTGAGATTGTTCTCTTCATCATTGTCTGGATCGGCATTCACATGGTTCATATCATTGCCTCCAAATTCTATAATTACATGGGCCGATCTGGAGAGGCAATTTCACAAGTACTTCTTCGCTGGCATACACGAGAAGAAGCTTACCGATTTGGTCAAGATGAGGCAACGTAACGACGAATCGGTGGAAAGCTTTGTGCAAAGGCTACGGGACGTGAAGAACAAGTGCTACAGTCTGGTGCTTGATGATCGGCAACTGGCAGATTTGGCCTTCCAAGGATTGCTGCCGCACATCAAGGACAAGTATGCGTCCCAAGAGTTTGACAGTCTAAGTCATCTGGTGCAGAGAATTGCCGATAAAGATATCAAAACCTTTGAAACCAGGAAGACTTGGAACAAGAAGGTGACCTTCATTGGGAAAGAAGAAGACTCTGGATCGGATGAAGAGCTGAATGTCGATGCGGCCGAATGGGTAAAGGATAAGAAGCCTGTGTCTTGTCCGTTCGGCCAAAAAGAGACTGAGAGGTTCACCTTTGACATCACCAAGGCCGATAGGATGTTTGACTTGTTGCTGCAAGAGGGGCGAATCAAGTTGGCGCCTAACCAAGTAATTCCATCAGCCGAAGAGCTCAAGAAGATTAGGTACTGCAAATGGCATAATGCGACCTCACACAGTCCCAATGACTGCAAAGTATTCAGGCAGCAGTTGCAGTCAGAGATCGAGTCTGGGCGTATCAAGTTTGAAAATTCTAAGGTCCAGAAACCGATGAAGATTGATCAGCACCCCTTCCCAAACAATATGGTGGAGATCAGTGAAAAAACCAAAGTGCTGACATCGGAAGCTGCCAGAAGGAGCTCATCGGTAGACCCTAACTACCAAGTGTCTGAGCACGATGCAAGGAGGTTTGCCAATGACAGAAAAGGTAATAAGGTTGCCGATGAGGGTAACGGTGCCAACAGGGCTCCTGGGGTGGTAATCACTCACAAACAGCCAAGGCAAAATCATCGGCAATCACGTGAAGAACGGTATCGGCAAGAAGAAGAGGAGCATCGGGAATGGCTTCAACACAAGGACCACTGGAGGTGTCCCTTCTTCGTTCATTGCTGGGAGGAAGGCATCAAGCTGCCCACTGCCGATAACTGTCCAGAGTGCAATGGGTACTACGCTGCCAATCGGTCAGGTAAGAGACCTTGTTTTGATGATCAGGCACCCAGATACGCCAGGCCGCTCAGGGAGAACAGATTGGCACATGACCGACTGGGGGGCAAGCTCAGTGCCCATGATCGGCTTGGCGGGCGTGTTGATCAGGAGGGGCTAGAGGAGATGGCCAATGCTAGAGTGCCCGACGAAGAGATATTCTCCAGAGATCCCAACATCGGAAGAAGTGCCGATGTAAGCGGTGAGAAGCAGCACCAACCCGTCTGGAAGACCAAGCTTCCTCCATGGTGCCCAAAGGGACTGACCAAGACCCAGAAGAGGAGGATTCAGCGCCAGCGCCGCGACGACCTGTATGATAGTGCAGAACCCTCGGGAGAGAAGCAATGGAGGCCGAAGCGTAAGGACAGGGGCCCATCGGCAGATATAAACATGGTTGTCATGTTGCCGATGGAGTTCATGGCGCCCGTCAGCGATGATGAAGAGGCTGCTGATATGGCACAATTGGTGCTGGATCCGATGACGGCTATCTTTGAAAAGCATGCCGACGATGAGAGGCAGCACTTGAGGGCTCTGTTTGTTAAGGACAAAGTGGACGGTCAGCCGATGACCAAGATGCTGGTGGATGGCGGCGCGTCGATCAATATAATGCCCTATGTCGTGTTCAGAAAGCTTGGCAAAGGTGACCAGGACTTAGTTGAAACCGATATGAAGCTCAAGGACTTTGAAGGCAATGTGTCGACCGCCATGGGAGCCGTGTGTGTTGATTTAACCATCGGCAGTAAGACTTTGCCGACAACGTTCTTTGTAATCAGCGGCAAAGGCACTTACAACTTGCTCCTCGGAAGGGATTGGATCCATGCTAATTGTTGTATCCCTTCTACTATGCATCAGAGCCTGGTACAGTGGATCGGGGACAGAATTGAAGTCGTCCGCGGCGAAGCCCCATCTACTGTCGCATCGGCAGAGTTGGACACTTATGAGCAGACCAGGTGCATATCTGGCGAAGCCTGGGATAAAGAGTTCCTCAAAGTTGCCGATTACCGCATCAAGCCGATCCAAGCAGTCGGTCCTGAGGAGTCTTAATGGATCAGTTCGCCGATGACGGAAAATTGGGGCAGGGCTTCACGTCTGCCGATGACTTGCTCGAGATCGACATCGGCGATGGTAGTAAACCTAGGCCTACTTTTATTAGTGCTAAGTTAGATTCCCAATGTAAGCAGCAGTTAACCAATTTATTGAAAGAGAATAAAGATTGTTTTTCTTGGGATTATACAGAGATGTCTGGTTTAGACCGATCGATAGTTGAACATCGGTTACCCATCAAGTCTGGTTTCCAGCCACATTGGCAACCGGCCCGCCGATGCAATCCTACTATTTTACCCGATATTAAGGCTGAGATTACTAAGCTAATCGAAGCTGGATTTATTCGGCAATGCCGATTGGATCTCTAATGTGGTTCTTGTGTATAAAAAGAATGGAAAACTTCGTGTTTGCATTGATTTTAGGAATCTGAACAAGGCAACGCCGATGGATGGCTACCCAATGCCCATTGCCGATCTGCTGATCGATGCTGCTGCTGGGCACCAAATTATTAGCTTCATGGATGGTAATGCTGGGTATAATCAAATATTCATGGCTGAAGAGGACATATCCAAGACTGCTTTCCGATGTCCAGGTCACGTTGGCTTGTTTGAGTGGGTAGTCATGACTTTTGGCTTGAAGAATGCCGGTGCTACTTATCAGAGGGCAATGAATTTTATCTTTCATAAGTATATCGGCACAATAGTTGAAATCTACATTGATGACGTGGTGGTTAAGTCTGGAGACTTCAAAAAGCATCTTGCCGATTTGCGGAAGATATTAGAGTGCACGAGGGAGCATGGGTTAAAGATGAATCCTAACAAGTGCGCATTTGGCGTATTGGCAGGGCAGTTTCTGGGCTTCATGGTGCATCAGAGAGGCATTGAAATCAGCAGAAAGTCTATCGATGCAATTAACAAGGTAGTTGCTCCCACCAACAAGACTGAGTTGCAGTCTCTGATCGGCAAGATTAATTTCATTAGAAGATTTATATCCAATCTATCTGGTAAGATTAAATCTTTTAGTCCTCTGTTGAAGTTGAAAGCCGATCAAGAGTTTACATGGAAAGAAGAGCAGCAGTCAGCCGTAGAGCAGATTAAGGAATACTTGGCAAATCCTCCAGTCTTGGTTCCACTTCAACACGGGAAGCCTTTCAGGTTATATTTGTCTGCCGATGACGGTGTTATCGGATCGGCCTTAATTCAAGAGTTTGAAGGGAAGGAACATGTAATATATTACTTGAGCAGAAGATTGGTGGATGCTGAAACCAGGTATTCGGCCATAGAAAGGTTGTGCTTATGTTTATACTTCTCTTGCATTAAATTAAGACATTATTTACTGTCGGCCGAATGCACTGTTGTCTGCAAAGATGATGTGGTCAAGTACATGCTGTCAATGCCGATTTTGAGTGGATGAATCAGTAAGTGGATTTTGGCACTATCAGAGTTTGACCTAAGGTATGAATCGGCTAAGGCTGTTAAGGGTCAGGTGATGGCCGATTTTGTTACTCAGCACTGCAATATGGTGAGCTTTGTTGAGATTGCTCCTTGGGTTCTATTCTTTGATGGGTCTACACGCAAGGATGGAGCAGGTATCGGTATTCTCTTGATTTCACCCCAAGGACAGAGGTACGAGATTTCGTTGCCAATTGTTGCTACTTCAACAAAACAATCAGGCTGAATACCAGGCTTTACTTAAGGGGTTGGAGTTACTCAGGGAAGTGCGTGCCGATGCTGTTGAAATCTTCGGCGATTCTATGTTGGTGATTAACCAATTGATCGGGACGTATGAGTGCCGAAGTGAAGTTTTGATTGCTGTTCATGAGCGGTGTTTACAATTGTTAAAAGAGTTCAAAGAATACCGCCTTGAACACATTCTAAGGTTGCATAATGAAGAGGCCAATCGGTTAGCACAGAATGCCTCGAGATATCAGCCGATTCAAGTCACGACATCGGTAACAGTTGCCGATGACTGGAAAAAGGAGATTGCCGATTACTTGAGGGATCCATCCAGGAAAGTTGAAAGGCGTCTAAGGTTCCAAGCTACTAAGTATGTGCTCCTTGATAATGAGTTGTATTATCGGACAATTGATGGGGTTTTACTTAGGTGTCTTGGCAAAGAGGAATCAAAAGAGTTGATGGGTGAAATCCATGAGGGCATATGTGGAGCGCATCAATCGGCATTCAAGATGAAGTGGATGATTAGGCGGAATGGATATTATTGGCCGACAATCCTTGAAGATTGCTTCAAATATTTCAAAGGGTGCCAGGACTGTCAGAAGTTTGGTAATGTGCAAAGGGCGCCTGCATCGGCAATGAATCCTATAATTAAGCCTTGGTCGTTCAGAGGATGGGCCATTGATCTCATCGGCCAGATTTATCCGCCATCGAGCAAGGGGCACAAGTTCATACTTGTTGCTACCGATTACTTCACCAAATGGGTTGAGGCAATCCCCTTGAAGAAGGTGACATCGGCGAACATGGTGGATTTCGTTAAAGAGCACATCGTTTACCGATTTGGTATTCCTCAGACCATTACTACCGATCAAGGGACCATGTTCACATCGGGAGAGTTTGATGACTTTGCTGCTAGCATGGGTTTCAAGGTGTTAAATTCTTCTCCTTATTATGCTCAAGCTAATGGTCAAGCTGAAGCGACCAATAAAGGAGTCATTAAGCTTATAAAGCGCAAGATTGAGGAAAACCCTAGAAGGTGGCATATGGTATTAAACGAAGCTCTGTGGTCATATTGGATGGCTTGTCATGGTGCAACCAAGGTCTCACCGTATCAGTTGGTTTATGGGCACGATGTTGTCCTACCTTGGGAAATTAAACCTGGTTCTAGGCGATTATCTTTTCAGGATCAGTTGACGACCGATGATTATATTACTCTGATGAAAGATGAGTTAGAAGATTTGGCAGGTCATCGGTTGAGGGCATTAATTAGTATTGAAGAGAACAAGAAGAGGGTTGCCCGATGGTATGACAAGAAAGTAGAGATGAAGGAATTTGCCGATGGCGATTTGGTTTGGAAGTTGATTTTACTGATTGGGACTAAGAGCTCTAAATTTGGGAAGTGGTCCTCTAATTGGGAAGGTCCTTATCGGATAAAATAGTCTTCTCCTGGTAATGCGTACATTTTGGAAACTCTCGAAGGAGTGGCGTTTTCTAGGGCGATCAACGGCAAATACTTAAAAAGATATTACCCTAGCATATGGGTAGATGCATAGTGCTCAATCGAATGCCGATGAAAAGAAAAATTATAAAAACATCGGTAAAAACAAACTGGCATTATATTACAAGACGAGATCAAGTATCAGGTTACATCCTTGCCGATACAACAGATATTACAGTAAGGAGTGGATAACTGATATCGCACGCAGGCGAATTTGCTCTATTTCATCCATCTCCTTGGTGTCGGCATCGGCAGAACCCTCAACCGGCTTGATTTTCTTCTTCCATAAGATGGCTTGTCGGGCATTATGGTCTCTTTCTTGCCACAAGGCCCCGATGGAATCAGACAGTTGGGTCTTTTGCTGGTTGGCAGCCGTCAGATCCCCCTCAACCTTTTGCAGCTCTGCCAGTAGCTCCTCCTTCCTTGCCGACAGTCGGGAGATTTCTTGGTCAAGGTTGCCGATGGAGACTTTTGCTTGACCAATGCTTCTGTGTTTCTCATCGGCAAGGTGTTTGAATTTGAGCTTCTCTTCCTCGCTCTTGGCTTGGGCAGCTCTATTGGCAATGCGACGAGTGAGCCTCTGGTACTGGATCTGTTTGATGTCGATAGAGGCTGCCTGGAGAAGGACTTCTGCTACGTCGACGGAAAGATGGTTCTGGATATCCTTGAACGCAATCCTTGCTGCTGATGAATCCTGGATGAGTTGAGACGTGTCTTGTAACAACAAGGAAAGCAACTCTTCCAGCTTAGATTTGACCTCTGCCGACAAGGTTGGGACGGAGCTCTCCTCTTCATCGTCATCGGGGACGTTGACAGCAAAGGAAAATAAGTTGTCCACTTGAAGGCGGCCTTGGCGTTCATCCTCGGTCTGAAGGTTCAAGCTGTAAGAGAAGAGGCTGTCCGGAGAATCTTGAGCCTGGAAACAGAGGTTAGAGTTTGCCGATCGGAAGATTGTATTGTAAGCTTTGGGATGATTAACTTACCACCTTGAAGCGGATCTCCTGCCTGGGGCTTGGTATGCCGGATGGTCCAGCTTCATCATGGACGACGACCACAGATGCCGATGATTGGGCCGGAGAAGCAGTCGGTGCCATCAGTACTGGTGGTGCTACCATCGGCGCCGTTTCCGACGTAGCGGCTGGTTCATGTGGTGGCGATGCTGCTCTCTCATCGGCTGATGGTGCCGATGCTGATGCCACCTCCGCTGCCACGGCGGGTGTTGTTTCTTCATTGAGCCCGGCCGGTACCGATGCCGATGCCGCTTCGGTTGTCGCAGCAGCTGCTATCTCCTGGCTGGGGACATCAGCCATCAGTTGATCGGGCGCAGAAGCCGATGGAGGTTCTGTCGATGACCCGCCGGCAGTTGGTGCGATTGGGACCGGAGGCAGTCCTGCTGGCGGCGCATCGACAGCTGATGGCGCAGTCGGAACCGATGGTGGAGGAGAAGCCAGCCTCAGGCGCTTCTTTTTCGTCGACACAGCAGCAGGGGAGCCAACCCGCTTGGATGAAGACCGGGGGGCATCGGCAGCCGGGCTGGAAGGTGTTTGCCTGCTGGAAGCAGATGCCGATGACCATAGTGCCTGAAAATACAAAGCAAGTTATACAAGATAAATGTTGCCGATGAAGCAGTATGTAATCGGTACAAGTAAAGATGAGTTTACTGCATAAATTCGCGTCAAGGCAACAGCGGCAGCCGATGTAGCCTGAGCTTTTGTAGGTGTCGGCGTAGGTACCTATTGAGGCGTAAAGGCGGCCAGCGTCGGAGCTTTGGTGCCGATGATCGATATGGGGCTCATTATCCGAAGATTAAAAGGCCTACCACTGTTACTCATTGTGGGAACCGGATCATCGGCCTATCAGGCGCAAAGGTGCAAAGGAGTTAGGTGTTGATACCGATGACAAATAAAGCAATGAAAGTACATCGGATAGCAGACTTACTGCGTCGTCGGAGATGATGTAATCGGCGTCGATCAAGTGCCGATAATAGTGTGAAGACTTGGCGAGTAGCTGGCACTTCCACTCTTGCCACCAAGACTTGAACTCGTTGGTGATGAAGGAGGTTGGCGACCAGGAAGACAAGTCAAGGTTTGACAGATCGGCATCGGCAGGAAGGCTGATGACTTTATTCCAGTCCAGATTACTAGAGATTGTTTGCCTAGGTCCTACTACCTTGGAGAAGCAGAGCTTGATCGGCAGTTGGCCAAATGCTAGTTGTCTCGCTGCTGCCGATGGGTAGTAGAACTCATAGGATGGTGAAGCATTCTTCCCAGATCCAAAGATATTCACTGGGATGGCTCGGGGAGTGATGCTGGCTCTCATGATTGCTTTGTTCTCAGGCAAGCTCATGTCAGACAAGTTGAACAACAACGGGAACTGGTTGTGTTCGTCAAGATATGGCCACCAGGCCCTTTCCGAGGAGGGAAGTCCGTTGTAGAACTTATGGAAATAGTAGCCGAAGTGCTCCACATCGGCATCGGTACCTGGCAGCACTATGATAGCCTCTCCAAAGTTAAGCGGAGGGCGAGTTGCCGATTCATCATCGTCGTATCGGTAATCTTCTGATATGTCCCTCGGGAATTGTTGGGCAAACAGATCAAACTCGAGAGCCTTGTGCATGTGTGCATTCAGCCATAGATTGACAAACCACCAAGGGCCTCTGAGATTGCCGATGGGCTCTCCTAGCAGTAGCTTATTGGATACTTGATGCAGCAATCGGTAAACTGATCCAAGAAGATATCTGCCTAAGGGAAGCCTCATTCCATCCGCAAGTAGTTCGGCCGCTGGGAGATGCATGGTGGTCGGACCGATGGTTTTCCCGCAGAAAATGAATTTTTCCAACCACATGTTTAAGAAGATGGCATGCTCCCATTGGGTTACCGATCCGGTTTTCTGGTGTTCCTGAATATAACCTGTCCAGCCGCCGATGCTCCGGGTGTTCACCTTGTACTCAGATTTTCTGTTGAAGAGGCTAAGCGTATCGGCAGAGGTGATATCCAAGCCGGTTAGCATGTAGACATCGGCAAGGGTTGGAGTAGCTGGTCCATGCCTGAAGAGGAAAGTGTTCATGCTGTCGGACCAGAAGTATGAAGCTGCCATCATCAAGTTTTCATTCCTCTCTGTATCGGCAATTGAGAGCCTAATACACTGATCCAAGTTATGCTCCTACCAGTACACTTGCTGCAATCTGGCCAATCTCAAGTACCAGTTCTTCCATCCTTTAGTGTGCTTGGGCCATGAGCGGAATGTGTCCTTCCACAGTCCTAGATCAAAGCTCTCAGATTTGAGTGGTATCTGGTTGGTTTCTGCGTTAATGATGAAGGTGGGGTCTGGATTGCCCATTGGACCTAGGTAGCTAAGGTTGGAACCAGCGAGGGGAATCACTACCTTATTGTACAGTTCCTAGGGTTCGAGGAAGGAGGAACGAATCAGAAAAACAATGGGGATAAAACCAGGTTTTTGCGGGGAAAAGAACCATGCAGAAAGGTTGGATTGAATGGAGAATGAGTCTTACCTTCAGGATGTCGACTTGGATCGCCATTTGGAGTCAGAGGGATGCTTGGTTCGTCCTTGGATTGCGAAGGAGTACTGTTGCTCGAGCCTGTGTTCTTCAGAGCGGCCGGAGGTTGAAGACGAAGACAGGAAGGTGAAAGTAAAAATGGGCTCGGGTAAAAAGGATGGTGTGGATCCCGGTAACTTTTATAAGCCTATTCAGGGGTATTTTGGGGTTCTGTTTCACACTGTGCAGGAATGTGGAGAGGCCCGCGGTAGATACGCGCGGTGATCGAGATGGTCTATAACTGTTTGTGCTACAATCGAGGGATTTTATTATTAAATTGCAGTTCCACATGCGGGGATCGAGGAAACCGTACACCTATCTCGGGGGTAACGGCTACAGCAACGGCTACAGTGGAGAGAATTTCGGCACGTAAAGTTATACGCTCCGAAACTGGGGGGCATGTGTTGACACCGTTTTTCGACACATGTCAAATAGGCTGAGGCTTGACTGGTCAATGGCCGTTCTCCATCGGCATCGGTAAAGTATGAGCCAATATGGCCGATGGGAGAGCGCTGCAGAAAACCAAGTGTGTAGGCTAGATGATCTTGGCCGACGAAGGTGAAGTCTTGCTGAAGCTGATTGCCAGTAAAAAGTCATTGCCGATGGCCGATGAAGAGTCATTGCCGACTGCCAATGAGGGGGCATTGCCAACTGCCGATGAAGGGTCATTGCTGATTGCCGATGAGGGGTCATTGTCGATTGCCGATGGAGGATGGTTGCCGATTGCCGATGGAAGGTGGTTGCCGATTGCCGATGAAGAGATGCTGCCGATTGCCGATCGGGAAAGTATTGCCGATGCCGATGGGCGTGACTTAGCACTCAGCGGCAGCGGAGGATCACGAGTGGCCAAAGAAGGAAGGTGCGGATTGAAGGGGTCTGCCGATGGAAAGTTTCCATCGAAAGGAAGTATAAGGAAACTGGTGTTTTGTACCAGTATTATTATGGTAGTTTGAGTCCGACTCTTGCATGGGTCATTTATTTTCCTTTAAAATAGGTGTGTTTGTTTAGGAAATAAATATTGTTATCCGGCTCCTGCGTGAGTCAGTTTCCTTTAAAGTAGGAGTTTGTTTTAGGAAGGATATGTATCGTGTCTTTGTACAACTCTCCATGCGGGAGTATAAATATGTGCCCGAGGGCTATGGAATAATACAATCCAATTCAAAACAAACCAATTTTATCTTATTCTACCTTTTATTGCAATTTACCTTTTTACTGCATTAGTTATAGTTTTTCAACGAGTTCTTTCAAGCTTTCGACGGGCTGCATCACCTTGATCTCCGTCAAATCCTTGCTAGTTCCGCGTGGGAGTACCTCTAGGCTTTGGCAATCCGGGCGCATCGCTGTTTGCCTCGTCTAGCTCTGCTCTAGTTACCCTTGATCAATCTGAGCCTTGACGTCCGGGCGCATCGCTGTCATCTCGTTCAGTTTGTTCTAGTTATCATCCTTGTCGATTGATTGGTCAAATCAACTGGCACGCCTCCGGAATACTGAGCTTTGGGTAATAGCCCGAGGTGTTCACAGATCTGACGCTTTTTGTGTCAACACCCGGTCTATAGAACTAGCCGGGACTAAAGGCCCAAAATTAGCCCCGGTTTGTGCCTTAAACCGGGGTTAAAGGTTTAATCCCGGTTGGTAATACCAACCGACCTTTAGCCCCGGTTGGTAACACCAACTGGGGCTAAAAGTCCCCCCCTGACAATGTCTGACCAGTGTGCCATTGGGAGGGGACTTTTAGTCCCGGTTGGTGTTACCAACCGGGACTAAAGGTCCCTTTAGCCCCGGGCGCAATTTCCACCGGGGCTAAAGCCGATTTTGGAAATCGCCGAAAGGTGTGTTCTGTAGTAGTGACACATATATAGTGGAGGATAAGGAGCTGGATGAGGCCTTTGAATCACTGTATCTTGATGACTGACTTCATTTATGTGTAATTGCTCGGTAATAACTATTAAGACTTTGGACATGTGGATGTTGATGTAATGAACTATGAAACTTAGAGCTAGCTGCACTCATTTTTTCATGTCTAAGGTCTGTCACAAGGGTGAGTTTTACCAAGATAAATTTTTAATGAGGCAACCATTGCACAACTCGCAATAAATTTGTTATTCTATGATTGTGAATTTTGCATTTTGATATTTATTTTTTAGTTCTATGTGTTTGGCACTTGTAGTGCCCATGCAGGCACTAGCACGGTGGGCTATTGTACCCATTTTTTCTCGAATACGCAAAAGATTTTCGCATCTTTTATATTAAGACGAGAGAAGTTAAGTTTACAACGACGTGCCACAAATGACGCACTAGGGGGGAAACTATTATACAATCGGTTCTGCCCTCCCTAGCAGAAGAGTACCAAAACGTTATTACTCGCTAATGAAACTACCTAGCCATCGCCGTCGATCAGGCATGACGACTTGCACGGCGTCTCGACCACCTCGTCCCCTCTCCAAGCAGCTCCGGGAAGAGCGCTTGCATTGCCTCCCGATGTGAGGCAGTGGGATTCTCGCAGAAGACGTGATCGAATGCCCCTTTTTCCGCCGTGGTGGGCATCGACTGTTCATTGATGAACCCCATCCGCCGCATCACCAGCACCTCTCCCCGCGTGGAAACGGGAATATGCGAGATTGGCCGCGCGGCGATCCTCCTGCTACGGAGCAGCATTGTCGACTTCGCGGGCGTCACCTCAACAAGCGGTTGGGGCAGCAACGGCGAAGGTACCTTGCGCAGAACCCTGTCTGTGAACCGCTTCAGCTTCTCGGTAAAGGAGTCGGCTGACCGTGGGGGGGCGGCTGCGATGGGAGTCTGCTCCACGGCCACAACATCGATGGTGTCGTGCTGATCTCCCAGAGCCGACGGCGTACCTGGGTCCGGAAGCACGGGACCAAAGCCTGGCGGGTAGTCCACCTCACCCGTTGTAACTGCATCGACGTCTACGGGGTCGTCGAACACCAACTGTTTTGGCGTGACCAGGTGCCGCAACAGAGGCAACCCCCATGGCGGAGCGGGGCACGCGGGTGGTGACTACGACATTGAGCCCTGTATGGACGGAGCGTGCCCGCAACCACAGATGCGCACCGGCGGGGCCTCATCCCTCGGCTGGGTGGTCGGCTTGGGCCACGGGATAGCATGGCTTCCGAGTGAAGCCAAGATCTCCACCCGCATCGGATCGTCCAACGGGTCATGATCAGCTGCACCATCTGTGCGCATGGTAGGTCGGCGAGGACCGACGCGACGGCCAACCCCTTGCACCCAGCCCGGGTGCTTGCGGCCCCAGGCGCGACGTCTTGCCCACCCCGGGTGGCCTCAGCAGGACGACTGTGGCACGACCGATGCAGACACGGCCTCACACGAGCCCTCCGCACCACCAGCGCCAGCCACCGGGGAGGCGCTCGGCGTAGGCTCAGCGAGGACAACCAGGCAAATCGGCTCAGCGTGCCTATCCTGATCAGCAACGACAACACGTCGTCGTTGGCGGCGTCGCCGCCCCTCGTTGCGGTGTGTTGCCGTGCTCGGGGCCGCCTCGCTTGAGCCCGTCGCACCTCCCAAGTTGACGGCCTTAGCATCAGTATCCCGACGCTGCCAACGCTGTCACCGAGGCCTGCCGGCACACGCCATCACATTGTCGCAAGGTGCATGCTGTCGTGTTTGGTCGGCCCCCTTCGCCATAAACCTGGAAGCAACCCTAGGTAGACTACAATCCCGGGCAAGGTGGTGGAGGCCGCGGCAACGCAGGCAACGCCGAGGTAGCCGGCAAGTTGCCACCCGGTGTGAGTACGACAGGCAATTGAAACATTTGTCGCGAAGATCAGAAGGAATCTTACGCGGAGCTGCCCGCACCTTCGGTCGATCTCTAGCTGGTGCCGCCACGGGGCATGGCTCTAGGCGGGGCAGGACGTCACACCACCCATTGGCGTTGGGGGCAGACACCCTCCCACGACGACCAAGACGTTGTCGTGTAGGGACCCGATCCTCCACTGGTCGAACGGGGATGCCGCTCACCAAATGAGGACGCGGTCGGCCGCGCCTCCGCCGCCGCCGCCGAGGCTCGTACTGCCGAACGGATGCCCTGCCCCGGCCGGACGGCCCAGTTGAACCGGTGCGCGGCAGTGCCCCCGGAGGCACCGAGGCAGTCCTCGACGATCGTCGGGCTGCCTCCAAGTACGACGAGGGTAGCCTGTCATAAGATACATCGCCATCGTTGTCCGCTCGTCGGCGTTGCTTCGAGCGCCCCATAGAGCCACTCCCTGGATGGAAAGGCGCGGCATGGGGGAGAGGGTGGACGACGGGCTCGGGACGGGGGCCGAGGGGCGGACAAGGGTGGAGTCCCACGAGCCATCGTCTTCGCTGTCGCTTGTGTCCTCGAGGATGGCCAGCCACTCGTCCAGCCGCGTCTCCACGTCACCGGCCGGCGCAGGCAGCGGTGACGACGTGTTGTGCGACCGAGAGAGCACCCCAGACGATGTTGCAGAGAGCGCAGGCGATGGAGGCGAGGGAGCGGTGATGGCGGACATGTACGCCACGACCCCCACGGGTCCGCCCTCACCGGCAGCCACGAATCCGCCCTCTGCGGACCCTCCCGCGCTCACCGATGAGGAAGAAGGCGGCTGCGGAGCTTCGGAGGCGCCCACGCCGGTGACTGCGGCGATGCAGGGGGGCCTCCTAGACTCTGGCCACTCGTGTACGGCGGCGCCACCGTCCGCGCCCGCACCGGCACAGGGACCGCGTCTCCAAGCTCGAGCCAGCTCCGCCGCGTCCAGAGACGAAGTTGTGGCCGTGGCGGCATCGCACACGCCCGTCGAGTGGGGGCCGGAGGGGACCGCCGACGCTGGAGGGGCCTGCAGCAGCGGCGCCGGCCCGGCGGGCGCACCATCGCCAGCGGCGGCGGCGGCGCCCGAAGGCAGTTGGCACAGCGGCGGCGGCGCTTTGGCGACGACCTGGTGCTCGGGGCCACTGGCGGAGCCCTGTGGGGGCCATGGCCCCCCCTTGCCTCCGTGATTTCTACATGCAAGCAGGCATTAGCAGCCAGCGGCCCCCGGCCAGCAGCCAGCAGCATGCGGCAGCAGTGCTCAGTGCACGGCGCAGGCACCCAGCAGCATGCGGCCGGGGAGCGGGCACAGGCTCACATGCATGTATGCTCCAGCCTCCGGTCATCAATGAAGCACTTGCTCACTCATGTAAGGTCGATTTTTATAGTTCTTTGATCTATCTCATATGAAACAATTTTAAAATTAATCAAAAATATCAAACAGATGCTATAATAGTACTTTTTTATTTGTTTGTCTTGCTGCACGGCACATAGTAGTAGTAGTAGGCCCCTAGCTTGCAACCATAGTAGCTTCCATGTATTTGCTCGAGGCCTTGATATGCTAAATGGCTATTGCTTACCAAATCGATGACAACTATATAAATATTGTCACACGTAATTATTTGTCAATTGTATTTTGAAATAATTGTTTTGTTAGTTGTTCACTGCAATCATTTAAACTTTACATAGCGAGGTAGGAGGGTGGGGAGGGGCGATCAGGGAGGTGGAGAGGGGGCCGCCGGCGCCGGGATGGGGGGTGGGGGGCGGCCGCCAGAGGCGCCCCTAGGGCGTCGGGTGGATGGGCCGGCCCATCTCCGCTGTTGTACCCATTGGTATGGCACGACATGCTCCAATGGTCGTAATGCCATGCATGTGCCTCAACCTGGGCATGGTGGCACAGCATGACACTGCATAGTTGAGTTTTCGTGCCCAGCTGTATCGTGCCTCGTCGCGCTAGTGCCGTGCCTAGATGGCCCGTTTGTAAAACTATAGTGTTATCTTACAACCAATGGTGGAATAATATTATACATTCTGAACACTAACCGTGGAAAATATTGCCACTTAAACAACTTAGATTTACGGGTTCGCTAATTTAGTATGTAACTGTTTTGACTATGTATGAGAGTCGCCTATTATAGTTGAGTATAGTTACACCACAGATAGAACATGTTACATGTCCATTAGTTGTTAGGGCTATCGGGCTATCTGAGAAAATATTTTACAAAATAAATGTGTATTTCATATGAGTTAACCTAGGCAAATTGGTTCGTTGCAATAAGAAACTTTCAAGGACGTTCCTTGTTTTTCAAAATGTTGCTCTCTGCCTCTTTTTTACAGGTAAACAGTACTTAATCAGAGTGCAAGATGTAGAGTCTTCTCGATGTTTTCACTTCTGTATTTCTTTCTTCTCCATTCTGTAGCATTCTATAACGTATCAATGCACGTTTCATAGAACAAAGCCAGGTACCAATTTGAAGAATACATGAACATATGCAGGCACCTGACAAAAGTGAATCAGCAAATAAATAATAAGAGGATATTATAAAAGTTCTCTATCCGAGCAAAGAATGTGATGATCAAGTTTCGTGGAAGCATAAATAAATAAATAACAGAAAACCTGCCTGGTATTTTGCTGGAAGATATGCTGATGCACTGGTGACTAGTCCTCATCAGTGATCTTCCAAATGTCCACATGAGGGATATGGGAGATGAGCTGCCAGTCCTCCCCCTCCCCTTTCCTGTAGCGTGTCCGCAGTTTAGGGCAACGAATGATCTCAAGTTCTTGCAGAGAAGTGAGGTGTTTCATGGAGCTGGGCAAAGATGCAAGGCTGGGGCATGTCTCGATCTTAAGCTGGCGAAGTGCAGAGAGTTCACCAAGCCACTCCGGCAGTACGAGAAGAGCATCAAAGCAACTCAGTTTCAGCGCTTGGAGGGAGCTGAGATGCTGCAATGACGGAGGAAGGCAAGTCAGTCCAGGCAAGCCCCAGATGTCGAGGCTTTGCAGAAGGCCAAGATTCCCTATCCATTCTGGCAGTTGAAAGGCATCACAGTCACCTATGATCAAATGTCGGAGGGAGTTAAGCTGTACCATTGATAGAGGGAGACTGCTTAACCTTGTGCAGCCCCTGATATCCATCATTCCTAGAGAGCTGAGTTCCCCTATCCATCCTGGTAGAGTCTGGAGAGAAATGCAGTTCCAGATCTTCAGTTGTTGCAGAGAGGTCAGTTTCCGCATGCTCAGTGGCAGTTCTGCCAGAGTGCCAGGTCATCACAAGAGGAAATTTCCAATGATTGGAGGCCCACGAGTTCTTCCAGTAGGTTCCATCTGGATGACGATGCTGTCATTGCACATAGATTCAATATCTTAAGCAGTGGGAAAGAAGACGGTGCATTGCCCCCTTTGTAGCTTGATGATGACCAAGTTGTTGCTGCTTCAAATAGATCAGAACTTCAGAAGTATTGGGAGTATCAAGCAATTGCATGCTGATACTTGCCAACACTAAGCTTTCCAGTGATGATGGAAAGGATGGCTTCACCTTGAGTTTTGGACATCTGATTATTTCTAGTACCTTCAAACAAGGAAAACATTGTAATGCCTGATAGTTTGATACTCCGCCATTCCTGTCTGACAAACTAGTGATTATCATTATTGAACATTCAGACAATTGAGGCATTTTCTTGATGTTCAATTCCTTGAGTAAAGGAAAGGGGCATCCACCAATACTTTCTAGAGCAGACAAGTTGTTCAGCTCGAGAGTGTTCAAAGAAGGCAACTTCACTAGACCTGACAAATCCTTCAGGTTTGGGAAGTTTACAAGCTTCATGTGAGTCAGACAAGAGAAACATGGTGCACCAAACTGCTTCATTATTCCTCCCAAGGAACCAGAGTCAATTTCTGGCTTTGTCATCCAACTGCTAACCATTATACCCATGAATGCTGAGTTTCTTTATTCCTGGAGGTGGTTGCAGTTTATTAATGATATCTAACTCTTGCTCCATATCGGTATCATGTTTTCTTGATTGCCATGTCAATGTTAACTCCTGTAGGTTGCTCTTTTGACTCGAGCACACCTTCACTCCGTCATCATCCAATCCCCCTAGATATCTAATATTTTTTATTTCTAGGTCTGAAATCAACATACTGAGACTACATAGCTCTGACAGACTTGCATATTCTCTACCGTCTCCCATGACAAACAATCCCAACCTTCGTAACTGAGTTAATTGTCCGATCCCCAAAGGTATCCCACACAGCTCATCACATCCTGTCAGGTCCAATTCCTTAAGCCTATGCAAGTTCACAATGCCATCTGGTAGTTTCACAAGCTTAGAACAAGAAAGCTTAAGAGCAGACAAAGTATCCCAATTACATGAGCTAGGTAAACCTTGAAGATTTGAACAGAAGGACAAATTGAGTGTGTTGATGTTTTTAAGTTGGACAATAGAATGTGGAAGTAATGTAATTCTTGAGGAAGCACTTAAGTTGATCTTTTGTGAGTTTTGAGGCAGCCTAAACAAGTCCAATGGAAGCATTCTGACATTTGCACAACCAAAAGACTTTCACAATCACCAATCGATTGGGGTAAATTTTCAAGCTTCCAAGCACCAGACAAATCAAGAGTTCTTAGCTTCCTAAGCTTGCCAATAGACTCAGGCAAACTCAAAAGTTGATGGCAATTTATGGCATGAAGTGCCTGTAGGTTCCAACAGCATGAGATAGCTTCTGGGAGTGTTACACATTGGAAATTTGACATTATAAGATATCCAAGAAATTCAAACTTCAGTATAACTTTGCCTGGAGACATAGTATAGATATGATCTAGAATTACTGTACGGACATAGAGTGCCTTCTTTATTGACTTGTTAAATGCAAAAGTTCCATCAGACACATAAAGAGCACGAGCCTTTTTTATTAACTTTCTGTCGATCTTATCAATGCACTGCACCAAGGATAAGTATCTGCAAATCATTTAGAGCCATAGGAACAAAAAGAATTTCATCTCCTAAAATGTGGCAAGCAAGATCATGAACTAAGTCGTGCATCTTGCAAATCACAAATATCATTGTACTGGTCCTGAACTAGATCCTGCAAAAATGATATCTTTAATAGATAATCAAAATAGATGTTTCCTACATCTTCCAATTGCTCAGATTCATTCATTGGAATAATCAAATCATGTGGTATCCACTGAGCAATCAATTGATCCTTGTCTATTGAGTAGCCTTTTGGAAATATTGAACAATGAAGGAAACACTGCTGCAAATATGATGGCAAATGAAAATAGCTCAACTGGAGGATGTAACCACTCTATCCTCAATATGCCACAATTCACTATCTCTCACAGCTCACCAACTACTTATTTCCTTTTTGCTGCCAACCATGCCTGTAATACCCCGAAAATTTGACACACTTGGAAAAATACCAACTACAAAAATTTTCTTTAAACTTCTACCTATACTTTCATGGATGTTATGCTTAACCTAGTCTTCTTTAGTTAATTCGCACCTAACTCTAGACTTTCTTAAGTATCTAGCCCTAACAATACTCTCATGTCATAATAATCTCCTTGCTTGATTCGATTCTTAAGTTCTTTTGACATACTTGGTTAATACAACTTAAGGATAAATAAAAAAAACCTAGAGAAAGATATATATGTATGAATATACACATATCTATATACATGTATATACATACATGAGCATATATATATATATATGAATACATGGGTACAAACATATAAGGACTCATACAAGTACATATATACAAACCCTAAATGTATAACTAAAGAAATCAGGAATAAAAGGAAAGAGAACAAGAAAGGAAGTGAGAGAAGGAAGAGGCCATCCGGCCTAGGAAAACAGACCAGCCCACACGCACACATGCGCTCGGCCAGCCCAGCAACCGGCTTCCCAGCCCATCACCCCGCGCCAGCCCAGTATCGCGCGCGGCCCGCACACGCGCTCGGCCGGCTCACGCGCGCAGCACGCTCCGCGCTGCTTCGCCCAACTGACAGGTGGACCCTCCCTGTCATCCCTCTCCTCTCACCCCCCTCACGCCGCTCTCACGCATGCCGCGGATACCTGGCACCGCAGCTGGCATCCAGCCGGCCCCCAACCACCACTGTCAGAGCACGCGAACGACGTGATTCTTGTCCCCTGCCTGTCCCCTCAACTTGGAGAACAAGAAGGTCCTGAGGACCATTGGATCAGACGCCAGCCGCCCAAGCCCTCGGATCGCGAGCATGGCGACGCCATGGCCAAGCTCCTATAAGAACCCCCCCCCAACCGAGCTCTAGGGTTTCCTATCCTGCGCCGCGGCAACAACCGCACACGCACCATAGCCCAGCTAGAGAGGGAGGCGAGGAGCAAAGAAGCAGAGGAAGGGAAGGAGGAGACGCGTTGCGCCGGTGATCACCGAAGCCCCGAAGTGCGGCGTCGACGACACCAAGCCGGCACTGCACGGCGACCGGTGCTACACGGCGTCAACTCGCCACTGCATCGCTAGCCATCTTCCTCAGGCGCAAGGCACACACCTCGGGAACTTACCAGGCTCTGAGCTCGACCTAGCCGGCTACCGTAACCTCGTTCCCAACCTGGGAATAGCAGAGGTGCCTCGCCAGCCCAGCCAAATCGAACACGCACACATACACAGGCACTGAACGGACCCGCCATGACCCTCTAGGTGACCCGAGCCCCTGGAACGCTTGTGCCGAAGCTCTATCGCCATGGCTGTGTGCGACGCCGCGCCGTCGCAGCGAGCCGCGTTCCCTGTGATCAAGACCCTCCCTGGCCCAACTGACACCACCACCAGCTTCGCGATGGCCACCTCGAGCACCTGGACTAGTTGGATGAGACCGTAGGAGCCCCTAACCCCCCCTGACCACGGTGACCGGCGGCCTGACCGTGCCCAATGAGCTCGGTGCCGTGGCGGTGCGTCTCGGGTGGCCATATGGCTTGCCGTAGCGCTTCACCGCGTTCGCCCGAACACCCTGGTGGCCAAAACACATAACAAGCCACGCGTGGAGACCGACCATGCCGAGACCGCGAGCCCCGACGAGCCGCCGCCGCTGCACACCGTCGCGGGAGGTCTGGAGACCCTGGGAAACCTCCACAAAGACCTTGCTCCAGTTCTGTGACCACCATGAGCCGTATCAAGGCGCCAATTGAGGCCTAAGTCCAGTCCATGCCTCAATTTGGTGAACGCCGACGAGCTTTGTCCGCCTCGAGCCATGCTGATGGTCGTGGAACCGCTGCACTGTCGATCCCGGCCCACCATGATGACCGCCATAGCCATACCTGTGTCGGAGACACTTGAATTTGAACCCAGACCACGGGTGTGGGGTCGAAATTCCTCGCCGGCGGCGCGCCGCCGTACGCCGGTCGAGCAGAGGAGGTTGGGGGAGAGTTGGGAGCAGAGCCACTGACCGGTGGACCCCGTGCTGACGCCAGCCATGCGTCAGCAGCACATCAGCCAGGCTCCCATCGTATGGACCACCCCTACCATGCATGGACTAGGAGCGCGTGGACCATAGAAGGAGAAAGCGATGTGTGCTTAGTGCACCATAGACCAAGCCAGCGGTCCACTGGACCGAGGTGCAAGGTGCACCATGCACCGCTGTTGTGGACCCGAGCCCGATAAGGACCCAGATCGGCCGCGTGGCACAACCTGTGACTAACACGTGGCAGGCCCAAGACCGACCCTAATCCAGCCCTGATCCGGCCCAAAAAGCCCGCGGTTATTGACTTTTTCAAATGCGACGTCATGCTGATGTCATTATGACGTCAGCCAGCCAATCACACGCTGCCACGTGTCCCTAGGAATTTTACATCCCTTTTTGCAATTTCGGAAATGATTTGAATCATGGAAAATTCGTAACTAATGCATGAGAAGTCCAAAAATTGCAAACGACCTATCAAAATCCTCAGAAAAATGAGCTCTACACAATGGAGCTATGTTTGTGTGCATTTGGATCTTCTCATTTTTCTGATAGTTCTTTGTGTGTTTTATACTCGTCGTTAACGTGACTATATCGCATTTCGTTTCAGAGAGAGAGAAGGATCTGACTAAGGAGGGAAACTACGAGTACGACGAGGATCTAGATAACGACAATGAAGGTGTCACACCCCACCCCCTCGTAGAACCTATTACTCATGCTCACATGTTGATGAGATGATGATGAAGCACGTGGTGCCGGAAAGAGGGGAGTGTGTTGTGTGTGTCTTGGGTGCGTGTGGTGAGGGTCATGTCGGCCAAGTGGGAATGACGACGAGCCTTGGGCAAGTCTTGCCGGGAGAGCTACCTGGGCAATCCCTTGATCGTACCTGTGGCGGGTAAATGGACCGGAACGGAGGTTTCGAGGGCGAACTCGGAACAGTGGAATGTTGTGATGGCATGGGGTTATGATGAAGATGTCTTGCTTGGCCAATTAGGGACTTTCTGGCGTCTCGAGTTATGGAAACCTTACATGCCACATCCTCTCTGTGGGGGGGGGGGGAGACAGCCGAACTACTTGGTAGGGCGGTGCCACTACTACTTGGAAGTAAGCGGATTAGTGTAGAGAGGTACAGGAGTGCGTCCCACACCCTCTCGATGATGGCAGAACCTGTGGTATTGTATAACATAATGCAGAGTGTCGTACGGTTTGATCGATCGATACATAGCCGATTCGTCGGCTATGGACCTGTTTCTATGACCGGCTTCGCCGATAGAGTGGTGTCTTCTCTTCTCCCTCCGGGTGTGATATGATTCCAGCAGTGTGCTCTGATGGAGCAGTGTGCCGCTGAGACGGGCTTGAGAGGGAGTTGGGCCCGTCGAATGAGTGTGAGGTGTGGTGAGATGTGCGTGACGGAAATGGAATGGATGGAATATGAATTTGGACAACTAAACAATGACTTATACTATTGAAGTAATTAATGAATCTTGCATAGGAAGCCAAATGCCAAAGATAGGTCTTTTGATATACTCTGTTGCATCCAATTCCACAAATATGTCATTGGTGGGAATGTGGCACCAGTATAATTCATACTAATAGACATTTTAAACAGGTAATGACTCAAACCCAGAAGTTGGTGATGATGACTTCGAAGATTAGGTGTCTCGTGCTTAGCCTCAGGCTTGGAGAGGATCCCAGCGCTTCGCCCGCGTTGCTACTTTGATGTGATTCCAGTGTGATTTCCGCTAGTGTGGCGATGTAATATCTAATGTAAACCCTTCTATTGCCCTCTTTTACTTGAAGTTTGGTAATGATTATCGACTGAAATCTGGGTAATATTGTGGATTGTTCACGCGATCCGTTTTATTACACTGTGAATCTGCAGATTTCCCTTCGCGGAAATCGGGGTTGTTTCAGTTGGTATCAAAGCCATGCTTGACCCTAGGACGAGACCGTAGAACTTGGAACCACAATCATGATCTCGATATGAAAAGTTTTGAAAATTTTGAAAATCAACTCTCTTCGGTTATAGTACCGGCCTTGCACCCCTTTTATGCAATGGCTTACCTTCTATTTGACTTGCTGACACATTTTGTTTTCAAAACTTTGAAATGGTCAACCTTGATATCCATCACTTGAATCTCTACCTGTTGACTAGACCAAGTGCCCGTTGATGGACACGATTTCAGCAGACTACACCTGACGAGCAACAAGATGATAACCGCAGGATGTTCTTATCTCTTCTGCTATACTTAACCACCTTCATGTGATATGTTACATGCGAGTAGTACGTTATTCCCGCATGTCATCTGTGCGTAGCTACCAGATACATGCTATGTAATCAAACTCATGTAATGAGTGATTGGATCTTAATGCCTCTTATGGATCTTATGCTTCTTTGGTTGAGTGTAGGATAGCTGAAAATGCTTTAAAATGGCTAAAATGACTTAAACTGACTAAGTCGAACACTTTCACTAAGTCGTCATCACTGCTTCATGTATATGCACTCACAAGCCCTCATTGGTTACTACAGATGTCAACTCGCCGATCTACACGTCTGAACCGCTCCCCGTCCCCCGCGCCTGCCGCCGGGCGTGGGCGTGGGTGAGGTCGTGCTCGTGCAGGACGCAACCAGCCTCGGAACTTGGAGGAAGAACTACGTCGTTCTATCACTCCTCTCGTGCTCGAGAATTCTCCCAACCCACCACCTGCTGGAGCACCACTGAACCCGCCCTCGGGTGGAGCACCGTTGAACCCTCCACCTGCTGGCAATGGACCACCACCTCCTCCGCCAAGCTTGGTTGAGGTGATGGCTCTACAGACCCAGCTACTCACCGCTCTGGCTGAAGGAATGAATCACCGCCATGAGCCACGCCCTAACGACTTCCAGAGAAAGCTCGAAGGTTTCCTAAAGCTAAGGCCACCTACCTTCGACGGCACGAACAGTGATCCGATTGCCGCTGATGATTGGCTCCGTGAGATCGAAAAGAAGCTCGACCTGACCACCTGCACTGATGAGGAGTGCGTGGGTGTTGCTCCTCACCAGCTCACTGGTACAGCACGAGCTTGGTGGGATAGCTACAGTGATGCCCACGACCACCCCGCAGACATCTCCTGGGATGAGTTCTCTGAGGCTTTCCGCGAATACCACGTTCCAGAGGGTGTTATGGAAGCCAAGGAGGATGAATTCCACAACATCACCCAGGGTGCAGATGGAATCCATGAGAACACCACTCGTTTCACTCGTCTCATGCGCTATGCTCCTCCAGCATGCGTCGCATCTGAGAAAGAGAAGATGTATTACTACAGGAAGGGTCTGAACACCAGGATCAAGCTATCTTTGTCTGGTAATAAGAGCTACACTCTAAGGGAGCTGATCGACAGATGCCTGGAGATTGAGAAAGATCGCGCAGAAGCACGTCTGGAGCTTGAGACTATGAACAGAAGTAAGAAGCGAAGCTTCGAGGGCACTTCCCGTGGATCCATTCCTCCCAGGTCGCAGAACCGCTCACGCTACAACACTGGGGAAACACCGAACCCCAACCGCGGTGGAGGCTATGACATCTTCGACGACAACCGCTCTGCACCGGGTCATAACATCACAAACCATACTCGGTAGGACAGCTCTACACCTGCTCGTCCTACCCCGAACACCAACTTGAGAGCCACTGCGCCAACCCCTACTAGCAATGTGCGCTTCGCTTGCTTTGGGTGTGGACAGCCGGTCACAAGATCGTAGAGTGCCCTCAAAAGACCAACGCTGCAGCAAACGCGAGCACGCCATTCAAGGGATCCGCAACTCACGGGCATCTCAACCATCTGTCCTCTTCGAAGGGTACGTGACCTCCTAATCTCGGGGTCGAGATTCTAATAAGCGGGAGAGACTATAACATCCCGAAAATTTGACAGCAAACGCGAGCACGCCGTTCAAGGGATCCGCAACTCACGGGCATCTCAACCATCTGTCCTCTTCGAAGGGTACGTAACCTCCTAATCTCGGGGTCGAGATTCTAATAAGGGAGAGAGACTATAACATCCCGAAAATTTGACACACTTGGAAAAATACCAACTACAAAAATTTTCTTTAAACTTCTACCTATACTTTCATGGATGTTATGCTTAACCTAGTCTTCTTTAGTTAATTCGCACCTAACTCTAGACTTTCTTAAGTATCTAGCCCTAACAATACTCTCATGTCATAATAATCTCCTTGCTTGATTCGATTCTTAAGTTCTTTTGACATACTTGGTTAATACAACTTAAGGATAAATAAAACAAACCTAGAGAAAGATATATATGTATGAATATACACATATCTATATACATGTATATACATACATGAGCATATATATATATATATGAATACATGGGTACAAACATATAAGGACTCATACAAGTACATATATACAAACCCTAAATGTATAACTAAAGAAATCAGGAATAAAAGAGAAGAGAACAAGAAAGGAAGTGAGAGAAGGAAGAGGCCATCCGGCCTAGGAAAACAGACCAGCCCACACGCACACATGCGCTCGGCCAGCCCAGCAACCGGCTTCCCCGCCCATCACCCCGCGCCAGCCCAGTATCGTGCGCGGTCCGCACACGTGCTCGGCCGGCTCACGCGCGCAGCACGCTCCGCGCTGCTTCGCCCAACTGACAGGTGGACCCTCCCTATCATCCCTCTCCTCTCACCCCCCTCACGCCGCTCTCACGCATGCCGCGCATACCTGGCACCGCAGTTGGCATCCAGCCGGCCCCCAACCACCACTGTCAGAGCACGCGAACGACGTGATTCTTGTCCCTGCCTGTCCCCTCAACTTGGAGAATAAGAAGGTCCTGAGGACCATTGGATCAGACGCTAGCCACCCAAGCCCTCGGATCGCGAGCTTGGCGAAGCCATGGCCAAGCCCTTTAAGAACCCCCCCCCCCCCCCCCGTACCGAGCTCTAGGGTTTCCTAGCCTGCGTCGCTGCGCTGCGGCAACAACCGCACACGCACCATAGCTTAGCT